>CAUYRH010039786.1:0-37349 GCA_963574655.1 Perodicticus potto | reverse complement strand
CCACCTTCGGTATATGGGGCCGGCGCCCTACGCGATGAGCCACAGGTGCTGCCTGCAGCCTTGTTAGTAGCCTTGTTTTAGCTCTGTTGCCAGAGCTGGAGTGTGATTGTATCATGATAGCTCGCTGTAGCCTCAAACACTTGGGCTTAAGCAATCAGCCTCCCAAAGTACTGAGATTATAGGCATGAGCCACCACGCCCCTCCACAGCCTTTTCATCTACCAATTCCTGCTTACCTGCTCAGGACCCCAAGGAATGAACCTACAGCCTGTACTATCCCAGCTCAGCTCCCAAGACACATAAAGACTGGGGTGAGCAGGTGCCTGAAAGTTCAACAATTTGAGAGGCCGAAGTGGAAGGATCATTTGAAACCAGGAGTTTAAGACCAGCTTGGGCAAAGTAGCAAGAACCCATCTCTACAAAATATTAAAAAATTAGCTAGGCACGGTGGTGCATGCCTGTAGTCCCAGCTTCTTGGAAATCTGAGGCAAGAGGATCAGATCATTTGAGCCCAGGAGTACAAGGCTCTAGTGAGCTATGATTGTACCACTGTACTCTAGTCTGGGTAACAGAGTGAGGACCCTGTCTCCAAAACACAAGCAAACAAAAAACTAGAGTGTAACCTCTAATTTTCCTACTTCTAAAAGCTCTGGTATCTTACTGATAGGTGGTCCCTGCCCTTGGTCAGCTGTCAGAATTGTGACCGCAGAGACCATAACCAACCTCCCCATCTTCTAGGCTTGGAAGAGTCGAGCTCCTACCTCACCATCCCTTCTGAGAGCAGTTCCTATGCATAATACACACACCATATAACTCACACATCTAAAGTGCACAATTTGCAGAGTTGTGCAACCAGGTCCTCTGTCTAATCTTAAAACATTCTTGTCCCAGAAAGAATCCCCACCCCCACCCTGCACACATTAACAGGGTTCAGGCAGCTGGCTCCCAGCTGGAGGAAAGCTAGCACATAAAACCTCTAGGCTCTGGGCGGACTGCAGCAGGGCTCAGGGTCACACAGGCGTGGAGTTATGGCCCTTAGAGGGAGAAGGGAAAGAGCACCACCCCGGCAGATTCTTCTCTCAAGACACTAGCATCTTTGCACTGTGGTGGCCTTGAGGTTTTAGACTTTCAAAAAGACTGGAGAGAGCCTATGGCTCAAAGGATTAGGCTCCATATACCGGAGGTGGTGGGTTCAATCCCAGCCCAGGCCAAAAAGTGCAAAAAAAAAGACTAGAAACTTCCTGTGTTTTGTCCCCCAAGACACCCCTAGGTTCTGCTCTGTTTGTTCCCGCAGTGTCTGTGTCTGATGAGGCCCGTGCAGAAGTGAACGGCCTGAAGGCTTCTCACTTCTTTAGTCTCTCGGAGCGGCTGAATACAGGTGCTGCGCCCTTTGTCTGGCTCTTTATCCGCCCACCATGGTCAGTGTCTGGAAGCTGCTGCAAGGCTGTGGTCCACGAGAGCCTCAGGGCAGAGTGCCAGCTGCAGAGAGTAAGTCCTGGTGGAAAGGAGTCCTGAGACATAGGAAATCTTTAAGGCTAAGCCACTGGGCTGCAGGGTTCTGGGTAGATGTGTTGTCAGCTGGAAGCACCTGAGGGGGCTGCACAAAGCATGGGAACTGGAGACAGTGGTCCTGTGCAGGAGGTGAGGGGGTGGGAGGGCAGGGGGCACAGACACACGACTGGCAGAAGGGTGGGCAGTTCTCTCTGCTCAAGATCATACTTCATTCTCTCTTTTTTTTTAACAGACTCATAAAGCATCTATATTGCATTGCTTGGGAAGAGTGCTAAGTCTCTTTGAGGTGAGAATTGCTCACTGCACTTGGACTTTGTATTGTTTGACAATCCCTGGCCCCTATCCAGAAAGAACCTGAAAAGCAGCATACGAGGGCACCCACGGCCCAACGCAAAAGCTGTGCCCTGCCCAGACAGGCCTCGTAGAGCAGGGTGGCATATAGGGACTAGCCACAGGGTCAGATCCTGGCTCCACCCTCACTACCCATGTGGCCATGAGTGAGTGGTGTGACCCAGCCCCTGGATGCTGGTCAGAACTGCAGAGAGAACACAGGAGGACCTGAGCATGTGGTGTCAGCTCCTCTGCCTGTGACTCTGCTGCTGGCAGGCCTTTCCCGCTGCTTGCCCAGAAACCTCTGTTCTTCACATCCTCACGAGCTTTGTCATCAATGTGTGCCTTCACAACAAATTTAGGGATGGTGGTGGCTTGTAGAGACAGGTGCAACAAAAGCATCAGGGAGGGATGCTGAGGGCAGGGGCCCTGAGGGCCGCCAACATTCTGTCCAGGCAGCTCAGAGCAGCTCTGTTGGTGGCATGTGTGAAGGGCAGGCCCTTGGCGGGGTGTAGAGCCAAATCAGGGGTCCTGTGGGCCAAGTCCAAATTCATACCTCATCCAGGAAGACAGCAGGGCCTCTCCCAGTTCACGCTTCTGTTGGCTGTCAAGTGGTTTATCTTTATAGAAGTTATTTCTACTCTTATTAGTTAACTCATTTTATTAAAAGCAAGAGCAGGTCAGGTGTGGTGGCTTATGCCTGTAATCCCAGCATTCTGGGAGGCTATGGTTGGTGGATTGCCTGAGCTCAGGAGTTTGAGACCATCCTGAGTAGGAGCAAGACCCCATCTCTACTAAGCATAGAAAAACTAGCAGGATATGGTGGGTGACTGTAGTCCCAGCTACTTGGAGGCTCAGGCAGGGGGATTACTTGAGCCCAAGAGTTTGAGGTTGCTGTGAACTATGATGACACCACAAGGCTCAAACCCCAGGATGACAGAGTGAGACTCTGTCTCAAAAAAACAAGTAGATAAAAATAAAGGCAAGAGCAGTAGGTGTGATTGCTTAGGAGTGTGGAGGGAGAGGGTGGTCAGTGGAACAAGAGGGAGGGCCAGCTGTGCCCGGATGGTCTCGTTCCAGGATGAAGAGAAGCAGCAGCAGGCCCGTGACCTGTTTGAAGAGTCCGCCAATCAGGGGTGTTTGACCAGCTCATACCTCCTCTGGGAAAGTGACAGAAGAACAGATGTGAGTGAACCCTGGTCTGGGGAGAGGAATAATTACATTGGCCAAAGGCACGGTCTCTAAACTGCCCCTTGGACGAGGTTCTGTCAGCAAAAGGAGAGCCCTCTTATAGTTTCAAGCCTCTCTCAGACCCCAGGAACCCCTGGTCAGCTGGCTGCTCTTGGCAGCCCCCAAAATGACCATTGTCGTTGGAGGAATAAAAGACGAGAAGTCCCCATAATTGAGGACTTTCTGGGGAAGGAAACATTTAAGAACCCTGGGGTTTGTTCCTACTTACGCCCAAGACAACCATATAAAGACAATGACTTTCTCTTGACAGATGTCAGATCCTGGACGATGTCTCCACAGCTTCCGGAAACTCAGGGACTATGCTGCCAAAGGCTGCTGGGAAGCACAGGTGACCTGGGGAGCCGACTGTTCTTCCTTTTATTTCATTTTATTTTTTTTTTATTATTATTATTTTTTTTTTGTATAGACAGTCTCAGTTTATTGCCCTCAGTAGAGTGCCATGGTGTCACACAGCTCACAGCAACCTCTAACTCCTGGGCTTAGGCGATTCTCTTGCCTCAGTCTCCCGAGTAGCTGGCCTCGGCCAAACTGCAAAACAGAAAAATAGCCGGGCGTTGTGGCAGGCGCCTGTAGTTCCAGCTACTCAGGAGCCTGGGAGTTTGCTGTGAGTTATGACTCCAAGACATTCTACCCAGGGTCACAGAGTGAGACTCTGTCTCAAAAAAAAAAAAAAAGAATCCAATATGATTGACTGACTTTATTATCTTTTCTTTTGGTTTATTTTTATTTTTTTGAGGTAGTGTCACTTGCTTGTCCTTGGTAGAGTGCTGTGGCATCATAGCTCACAGTAACCTCAAACTCTTGGGCTTGAGTGATTCTTTTGCTTCAGCCTCCCAAGTAGCTGGGACTACAGGCACTCGCCACAACGCCTGGCTATTTTTAGAGATGGGGGTCTCGCTCTTGCTGAGGCTGGTCTCAAACACTTGAGCTCAGACAATCCACCCACCTCGGCCTCCCAGAGTACTAGGATTACAGGTGTGAGCCAACACACCTGGCCTGTATTTATTTATTTTTAGGGACTGGGTCTTCACAGCTCACTGCAGTCTTGAACTCCTGGTCTTAAGTGATTCTCCTGCCTCAGCCTCCTGAGTACTTTCATCCCTTTAAAAAGTTTTATGATGTGATATACTGCTTATTCAAAAAAGAACAAACTCAGAGGTTCGGGTTAACTAGGGTGCATGTGTAGACACTTTTTCTCTCCTTGCTTGGCCCTTTGCTTTGGAAATGGAAGGCCTCTAATAGTGGCTGCCTCTGGCTTATTGTCATGCCTTTTCTTCCTCAGCTGTCTTTAGCCAAAGCCTGTGCAAATGGACACCAGCTTGGACTAGAAACAAAAGTGTCCAATGAAATCGTCTGTCAGCTATTTCAGGCTTCCCAAGCCGTCAGTAAGCAGCGGGTCTTCTCCGTGCAGAAGGGACTCAACGACACTATGAGGTGAGGCCTCCAGCTGCAGCTGCTTCTCTTTCACCTACATCACCTGTCGTAGGGCAGCCAGGTGTCTGTTATCAGCCCACCAGGTCCCCCTAACTGTGTGTGTGCACATGTGTGTTATCTAAAATCAGGGATACCAAAGTTATCCAGGACTATAAGGAAGAAAATATCCTACCCCACTCTCTCTCGTCATCCTTCTAAGCCATAGAATGTGTTAAACAACGGGGTTCCCATCCCCAGCTCCCGGAGCCAAAATAAGACTTGGCCTATGACCCACCCATATGAGCATCAGCGTGTCATGTGAGACTGTCAGGCTCTGTAACCAGCATCTTCCCGTGGGTCGCTTTCTTCTGAGGTTTGGAGATAACCCAGTTTTACACTAAATCTCTGAACGTGTTAAAGGGTGAAATGGAAAAAGCCAGTAGCTGTGGAGGCTTACACCTGAGACTTCAAATGCATTCTGGCAGACAACTCCCAGTCAACTCTGTCTCAAACAAACAAAAAACCTAAGGAAATGATCACGTTGGTGCTCATAGTTGGAAATGGTTGTCTCTTTCTTGGAGAGGCGAGGCTCGATTTCTCTCTCTCATAGCCCCATGGAGGGCTCCAAACTGTAGCTTTCACACCCTGTCCCCGTGGGGTGCAGCCCCCTTTCTCTCTCAGCTCTGCCCCTTTCTCTCTCAGCTCTTCCCTCTTTCTGTTGGAAGGAATATGCTGACAACACTTTCTAACTCCCTTAGGCTGCCTTTCTTTTTTGTACTGTTGCTACTCATTTTAAGTGTGGGAGGGTGTTAACAAATAATTTAAGCATTTTAAAACATACAATTCAGTGGTCTTGAGTTTCTAGAGGTTGGATCATTAAGCTTGTCAACTCCGTCTGCTCAGGGAGGTTCCCTGTCTGTTCACAGTGGCCTCCAGTAATCTGCTTCTCCCCACGTCAGTTGGCCTGCCACCTCATCCTATCTCCCGCCCTTGGAGGTGCTTCCACCTGGCTGACACCTACATCTGCCTGTCTACCTGTCGCCAGCTTCATCACCATTCTCTCTCACTTTCGGTCCCCTTTGCCTTGAGACAAGTGTCTCATCTCCTTTGCTCAGAAAGGTTTTACCATATTCGGGCATCCTTTGGGTTCTCCTGTGACCATTTGAGTTCCTGGCTGCTGGGCTTTGTCTCCCTGTGGAGAGGGACCTGGTCGGTCAGCCCTCCAGTGTTTGACAGGGTTGCTGGGTGAGTGGGGCTGAGAACTCCAGCCCCCACTTCAGTGGCTCTTGCTTTAGCAAGTCCCTGGCACCTTGCTTTGTTGTGGAGATTGTGAGAAATGACCCCGGTGGGCTGGACATGGTGGCTCATGCCTATAATCCTAGCAGTATGGGAGGCTGAGGCCCGTGGATTGCTTGAGCTCAGGAGTTGGAGATGAGCCTCAATAAGAATAAGACTGCTGATTGTAAGAGGAACTTTACCCAACAAATGCAACCAGTGTAACATGGTTTCTTGTACCCTCAATGAATTCCCAACAATAAAAAAAAAAAAAAAAAGAATAAGACCCCTATTTAGTCTTTAGTCTCTACTAAAAATAGAAAAACTAGGCTTAGCGCCCGTAGCATAGTGGTTATGGCACCAGCCACATAAACAGAGGCTGGCAGGTTCAAACCCGGCCCAGGCCAGCTGAACAACAATGACAACTGCAACGAAAAACTAGCCGGGCGTTGTGGCGGGAGCTTGTAGTCCCAGCTACTTTGGAGGCTGAGGCAAGAGAATCACTTAAGCCCAAGAGTTTGAGGTTGCTGTGAGCTATGCCACAGCACTCTACCCAGGGTGACATTGTAAGACTATGTCTCAAAAAAAAGAAGGGCGGCGCCTGTGGCTCAAAGGAGTAGGGCACCAGCCCTATATGCCAGAAGTGGCGGGTTCAAACCCAGCCCTGGCCAAAAACCACAAAAAAAAAGAAAAGAAAAACTAGTTGGCCACTGTGGCAAGTGCCTGTAATCCCAGCTACTCGGGAGGCTGAGGCAAGAGGATGGTTCACTTGAGCACTTGAGCTCTGGAGTTTGAGGTTGCTGTGAGCTGTGATGCCATGGTACTCTGCCCAGGGCACAGAGTGAGACGCTGTCTCAAACAAAAAAAAAAAAGCTAAGGAAATGATCCATTGAGCAAGCTGTCCCATGGGGGAGTTCAGGTTTACGGAAGAATCAGTGCTCTTGCTGCTTTTCAGTGACCTTTCTCTCCCGCAACATGGCCTACCTTACCTCCCACCTGGACACCTGGAGAGTTGGGTAATCCCAGTGTAGTGAGAGGCTGAGGACTTGAGCCTTTTCACTTTGCACTGGCTTAAAGCCCCCGGGTGCTGGCATGTGTGAGCGCTGGGAATGTGCAGGCCTGGAAGGGGGATACAGGCGTGGAGTTGGAGGGCATGCCACTGCCCAGGAACGAAGTGGGGAGATGCGGGGCTTGCTGTGCAGGGCACAACCCATAGGGCCTCCCTAGCTTCTGTGACATGGCATCTCCAGCCTGTGTTCTGTGATTCTCCATATGACTGTCTCGCTCACTCAGCCAGGCAGCCCCAGAGGAAACTGGAGAAGGGATGCTCGGAGACCACTTGCACAGTGTTCAGGAGTCGGGCTTTTCCCACAGGTACATTCTGATTGACTGGCTGGTGGAAGTGGCCACCATGAAGGACTTCACGAGCCTGTGCCTTCACCTGACCGTGGAATGTGTGGACCGCTACCTGCGGAGGAGACTGGTGCCTCGGTACCAGCTGCAGCTGCTGGGCATTGCCTGCATGGTCATTTGTACCCGGTGAGATACACACCCGCCCATCTAGCAGAGACATGCTGGCCATTCCTGGGCTCAAGGGCACCTGTGCTTATAGTTGTTGATCCTTGAGTGCCTCAGGTGGTTAGAGAATGGAGTACCTCAGCAGAGTGGCCGTCTGCAGGCAGGGATGGCAGGATTGACTTCACATGTGGGTGGCTATTCTGCTGGACAGTTCGTCCTGGCCTGAATGTGGTTTCCCTCTTGCAGGCCCAGGCTGGACTGTGTGTTCCTACTCCTAAGGGCAACGGGGTGATGGGGGAATGAGTGCAGTCAGCTGCCAAAGTTCCTATAATTCTGGAGTTGGAAGGTCTCACATCCCCACCGATGCCCCTGCAAAGCCCACTTCACCCACATGGGTCTCATTCCTGCACCCCAACACCTCTACCGGATCACGTCACATCCCCTTACATTTCATCTGAACCTGCTTTCTTTTAACTAACCCCAGTTATCCTGGGTTTGCCTTTAGAAGCAATATCCAAGTCCGCTCCCAACGCCTCCTTTGCATTTGAGAGCATCCCTATATCAGCCTCCATGACATTTCCCTTGGGCAGTGCTTTCCAGGCTGACTGGTGTCTGTTGGGTTCAGTGGCTGAGTAGGTTTGGTGGTAGGTAGCAATGGAGGAACCACAGAGGGTCACTTCTCTGTCAGATGAGTAACCCAGAGGCAGGGAGTCAGGCTTGGGTCACTGGGGTAGTTTCTTTGTTTCACGAGATCACAGCAGAGCCTGGCTCCTGTCTCATCTCTGCTGCTCCCTGGGTGCTGCCCTCATCCCTGTGACCCTTCACCTACTGTGTCCACCTTTGTATTGAGCTTAGTCTCAGGGCCACATGTGGCCAGGTAGGCACTGGGAGGTGTGCCAGCTCCAAGCAGTGTCATGTTACCACAGAAGGAGTGTGGCTTCAAGTGGGCAGAGCAGCCGTACACCTGCCAGAACCCTCTTCACATGTGCTCTGGGCCGTAAATTCAGTGTCCTGGGTCTTCCAACCAGGTGGCCAAAAAGGTGAAGCTGCTGCCTTCCAGTTCCTAGGCCACAAACTGTGCTACAGTGAGAGAATAATAGCTAAAAGTGCTTCAAGGAATTGAGCCCTAACTCTCTGCCCCACTGCTTTATTAGCCTTGGGGAAAAAAAACAAAAAAAGAAAGAAAGGCCCCTGGTGGCTCATATCTGCATTCCAAGCACTCTGGGATACCAAGGTAGGAAGATTGTTCAAGACCAGGAGTTTGAGACCAGCCTGAGCAAGAGCAAGACCCCATTTCTATAAAGAATAGCAATAATTAGCTGGGCCATGTGGTGGGTGCCCGTAGCCCCAGCTACTTGGGAGGCTGAGGCAGGAGGGTCACTTGAACCCAGGAGTTTAAGGTTGCTGTGCAGTAGAGTAAGGCCAAGCCACTCTAGCTGCCACAGCAGAGTGAGACGTAAGACTCTGTCTCAAAAAAAAAAAAAACAAACAGCCCAGGCTGTGTTGTCCTCATTTCTACTCTCAGAACAGCACTTGCCCTACTCCCACCAGCCACTGCAGACCCTGGCACAGGGCTGTTATGTTTTTGGCATCTATGGCCTTCATGCCAGCAGGCACTCCTCACTCTGTAGCCCTGGGTAGAGTGCCATGGCGTCACCATAGCTCACAGCAACCAAAACTCCTGGGCTCAAGCCATCCTCTGTGTCCAGCACCTTCTGACGGCACTGTCCTTTTAATTCTCCTTCCATAGGCAGCTGGGTTAATTGAGTAACTTCCTTTTGTCACCAAAACCATCCCGCCCTTTTTACTTAAAACCTCCCAGTAATCTGGGCTCCCCTGAGACCCTTTCTTTATTTTCCAGGTTCATCAGTAAGGAGATCCTAACCATCCGAGAGGCCGTGTGGCTCACAGACAACACATACAAATATGAGGACCTGGTGAGGATGATGGGAGAGATTGTCTCCGCGCTGGAAGGGAAGATTCGAGTGAGTGGTAGTTTTCTTTTTCCTTGATAATCACAGTTATCACCGTGTGGGAGGACTGGGAGGGGAATCGGCTTTGCTGCTCTGGGAAGTCCTCGTGGACCAGGAAGCCATGGCTGCATTGCACTTAGGGCATCATTGTAACCGTCATCTAGGCCACGCCCCAGGCTGGGCCTATGTGGCAATGTGGTGGAGGAGCCCTCTGAGTGCTACGACTCCATGCCCACCCTTGTCTATCTAGGTCCCTACTGTGGTTGATTACAAAGAGGTCCTACTGACCCTGGTCCCCACAGCACCAAGAACCCAGCACCTGTGCAGCTTCCTGTGTGAGCTCTCCCTGCTGCACACCAGCCTGTCCACCTACACCCCTGCCCGCCTGGCTGCCACAGCCCTGCTCCTGGCCAGACTGACACACGGGCAGAGTAAGGAACAGACCTTCAAGGGGGGCTGGGGGTGTTTCCTGGGGTCTGGGGAAGTACTCTAATTGGAGGGCTACAGGGAGACAATGAAAGGGACATCTGCCCATCCTGGAGAAGGAAACACACCAGAGTGGGCCAAAGGGACCTCTCTGAGGAGTGAGTAGGAAGCAGCTTGAGCTTAAGTTCCCCAAGTTTCTGCTGCACATAGGGGGCCTGTTCAATTGTTTGTTTCTGAGACAGTCTCCCTCTGTCACCTGGGCTGGAGTACAGTGGTGTTATCACAGCTCACTGCAGCGTCAAACTCTCAGGCTCAAGCGGTCCTCTAGCCTCAGTCTCCTGAGTAACTGACTGCAGGTGCCTGCCACAATGCCCGGCTAATTTTTCTGTTTTTAGTAAAGACGAGGTCTTGTTCTTGCTCTTGCTAAGGCTGGTCTCGAACTCCTAAGCTCAAGGGATCCTCCCTTCTCAGCCTTCCAGAGTGCTGGGATTATAGACATGAACTACCATGGTCGTCCTTCAATTGGGATAACAACCCTGAGTTCCAAGAAACTACAGTAGACTGTCAGTGTTGTGGGCGGGAGTGGCCGAGTCACCACCTTGATAGCCCCTCCATCCCTTCTGCTTCCCTCCCCAGCACAGCCCTGGACCACGCGGTTGTGGGAGCTTACTGGATTCTCCTATGAAGACCTCATCCCCTGTGTCTTGAGCCTTTTTAAAAAGTGGTGAGTTTGTAAAAGAAAGGCATCCTCTGGCCAGACTTTGGTGGAGTGGGTAGGGACTCACGGTCAAGGGCATTTTCTTCCCTTTGTGACAGCTCTGGGTCCACACACAAAAGATCTTCCTTCAGTGAGTTTCAGGTCAGAAATGTTCCTCAGAGCCACCACCTAAAACTTCCAGGGCTATGTTCTTTTTTTGTTTGTTTGTTTGTTTTGAGACAGAGTCTCGCTATGTTGCCCTGCCGTGACATTATAGCTCACAACAACCTCAAACTCCTGGGCTCAAGTGATCCCCTTTCCTCGGCTTCTCAAGTAGCTGGGACTCCAGGTACCCACCCCAGCACCCAGCTATTTTTGGAGACAGGTTCTCACTCTGGCTCAGGTTGGTCTCAAACTCATGAGCTCAGGTGATTCACCCGCCTCAGCCTCCCAGAATGCTAGGATTATAGGCAAGACCCACCGCGCCCAGCTCAGGGCTATGTTCTTCCATACATCCTGCATATTGGATGTGTGTACGGTAGCTCTTCCCAACCCAGACCCAATTCCACAGATAGCAGAACACATCTCCCTGACCAGGGGTCATTTCAGTATATGATAGATTGTCATCTAGCTTAGGAGATGGCAAACTGTGGCTCCTAGGCCAAATCTGGCCCACCACCTGTTTTATAAATAAAGTTTTGTTTTTTGTTTTTTTTTTTTAGAGACAAGAGTCTCACTTTGTCACCCTCAGTAGAGTGCCGTGGTATCATAGCTCACAGCAACCTCCAGCTCTTGGGCTTACGTGATTCTCTTGCCTCAGCCTCCCAAGTAGCTGGGCCCACAGGCGCCCACCACAACGCCTGGCTATTTTTTGTTGCAGTTTGGCTGGGGCCAGGTTTGAACCCACCACCCTCGGTACATGGGGCCGGCACCCTACTCACTGAGCCACAGGCGCCACCCTATAAATAAAAGTTTTATTAGCACATAACTGTTCATATGTTTCCACACGTTGGCTGCTTTCGCTCTATAACAGGTGAATTTCATAGTTGTGACAGAGACCACGTAGCCCACAGAGCTGAAAATATTTTCTGTCTTTCCCTTTATAGATCAAGTTTTCTGCCCCGAACTAGCAGTTGGTCTAGATCAGCGGTTCTCAAACCTGTGGGTCATGACCCACAGGAACTGTATTAAAGGGCCACGGCATTAGGAAGGTTGAGAACCACTGGTCTAGATAAAGCCTCTCACTGAAAAAAGGAAAGGTAGCCCAGGGGTCCCTCACCACCTGGTCCCATCTGTACCTGCCACACTCAGCCCTGGCCAGGCATGCCCTCTACCTCCATTCAGGTCCCCTGCCCCACTGCTCCTGCACTTGGCACCTTCACCCCCTGGGCCACTTCCCTGCAGCCCACGTTGGTTCATCCCATGCCATTCATGGAGGACCAGCCATGGGCCGGGCACTAGAGGAGTAGCCAGGTGGTAGAAGAACAGAAGTTAGATGATGATAGAGGCAAGAGCAAAAAGTGGGAAGTGGAGGGGTCTTCGGCATCTGTGTGTCAGGGCCTGAGTGTGTACTGGCCAGGCTGGTGGCTATGAGTGGAGAGTGTCATGGGGGCAAAGGACATGCATGGACTGTTTTCATTCCCTTCAGCCTCACTCAGACTTTCTCTTTCCGCTTTCTTAGCCCCCCGTCTGGTCCCTCCCTTAGCCACCCCAGAGGGCCAGGTAGTTCTGGCTTTCTGTCTCTCCTCAGACTTCCCTTGGGAGACTTAACCACTTCAGGATTCAGACCACATCTAAACCTCGACCTCCAACTTGAGCCCAGAGACTGAGCCCACCTTGCTCTAGTCCTCAGTCAGCTGTACATCCTGCTGTTAGCCTTGGTCTTGGTGGATGAGGCCATTTCATCTTAGCAGAGGCTTCGACCAGCTTGTTTCTGCTTCTCCATCCCACACCCTAGCAACCCTCCAGCCCGGTACCCTTTCCTTGAACGCTCACATCTTGGGGCCTGACCTCCCCGGGTCCTGACCTCCCCATGGCCTCCTGGAATGTTAGGCAGGAACTTCTAAGTGTGTCTCTTCCACTTAATGCCCACCTGGGGCCCAGCTCTCTAGCAATGGGGTTGCCATTACCCCTTTCCAGGGCAGCACCAGGCCCCTGACCAGCCCCTTCTGTGGTGCACCTGCCGCCCCTTCCCTTCTGGGCTCCAGTGTGGGGGCTGCCAGCATTTCTCAGAACCTGGCATGTGCTTTTTTGCCCATGCTGTTTTCTCCTGTGGTACCCGGACCCTCTACATGATGCAGGAAATGAGGGTGATGGTGACAGGGTTCACATGTACCCAGCTCACCTTTGTTTGCACTAAGTGCACAAATCATCACTGATACTGGCCACCAAAAGTCGTTGCTGGGCTATGTTTATTCTTTTCCACCTGAAGAAGTTGTTTTTCATCTCAAACCAGATAAATTGGAACATTTGTTGATAAACGAAATATCCTTTAATTGTATGCCTTAATGAGCCTTTAATAAATTCACAGTTGGCTTGGCGCCTGTGGCTCAAGCGGCTAAGGCGCCAGCCACATAAACCTAATCCAGCCTGGGCCTGCCAAACAACAATGATAGCTGCAACAAAAAATAGCTGGGCGGGCTCGGCGCCTGTGGCTCAACGGGCTAAGGCGCCAGCCATGTACACTTGAGCTGGCGGGTTCGAATCCAGCCCGGGCCCGCCAAACAACAATGATGGCTGCAACCAAAAAAATGGCTGGGCGTTCTGGCGGGCGCCTGTAGTCCCAGCTACTTGGGAGGTAGCGGCAAGAGACTCACTTGAGCCCAGGAATTGGAGGTTGCTGTGAGCTGTGATGCCACAGCACTCTATCCAGGGTGACAGCTTGAGGCTCTCTCAAAAAAAATAGCTGGGCATTGTTGCGGGTGCCTATAGTCCCAGCTACTTGGGAGGTGAAGGCAGGAGAATCGCTTGAGCCCAGATGTTGGAGGTTGCTGTGAGCTGTGAAGCCACAGCACTCTACCCAGGGTGACAGCTTGAGGTTCTGTCTCAAAAAATAAAATAAATAAATAAACAAATTCACAGTTGTGCAATAACCACAATCAAATTTACATTTTACCACCCACAAAAGAAACTCCATGTTGGCTGGGCACGGTGGCTCACACCTGTAATCCTAACTTTGGGAGGCCGAGGTGGGTGGATCACCTGAGCTCACAAGTTCAAGACCAGCCTGAGCCAGAGCAAGACCTCATCTCTAATATTAGCCTGCATTGTGGCCGGCGCCTGTAGTTCCAGCTACTTGGAAGGCTGAGGCAAAAGAATCACTTCAATCTAAGAGTGAGAGGTTGCTATGAACTATGACACCAGGGCACTCTACCAGGGGTGACAAAGTGAGTCTCTGTCTCAGGAAAAAAAAAAGAGAGAAACCCTGTATGCCTTAGCTGTCACCCCAAATTCCTGTACTTCCTCAGCCCCTGGCAACCACCAGTATACTTTATGTCTCTGTGTATTTGCCTGTGCTAGACATTTTGTATAAATGAAATCGTAAAACGTGTGGCCTTTTGCGTTGGGTTATTTCACTAGGTTTTTCTGTGTCGCAGCAAGTGTCAGGGCTCTGTTCCTTTTACAGCTGAATGAAGTCTCTTTGTAGGAGTGATGGCGTTTTGTTCACCCTGTCTTCAGAGTGCAGACACATGCACTTTCCTGCCTTTGGGCTATAGTGAACAATGCTGCTGTGAACATTCTCATACAAGTTTCTAAGTAGACATCCTTTTCAGCTCTCAGATGTATACCTAGGGCTGGAACTGCTGGGTCAGAGGGTGGCTCTGGGCTTAACCCTTTGACTGCCAGACCATTTTCCAGAGGGGCTACACTGATTTGCATTCTCATTGCTGCTAGCAGTTGACCCCTCTCACTTCAGTGAGTTGAGGCTAAAAACGGGGTGGGGGTGCCTCATGTGTCCACTTCGTCTGTCCATTTCCAGCTTCCATGATGACGCCCCCAAGGACTACAGGCAAGTCTCACTGACTGCTGTGAAGCAGCGATTCGAGGACAAGCGCTACGGAGAAATCAGCCAGGAAGAGGTACCTCCCTCCCCTGTCATCTGGGTGTCTAAGTGGGGACGCTGGGTGGGGATGGGCCTTACATGGCCCCAGCCCCTCAGCCTCACCCTTGGTGCCTCAAAGGTTTCCCTGACTCTGGCCTCCCTTCAGGTGCTAAGCTATGGCCAGTTGTGTGCAGCACTGGGAGTGAAACAAGAAAGCCTGGAACCCCCATCTTTCCTCAACACCGGTGACATCCATGCCTTCCTCAGCTCTCCCTCAGGGAGGAGAACCAAACGGTTAGTTAGACCTATGTCCACGGCTCTGCCATGGGGGTCAGCTCCTGTGTGCTTGCCACAGAAGCATCTTCCACTGGGCTCCTCCTGATAGGGCTGCCATCTGCATCTTATTGTACGAACGACTCCCTAACTACTTGGGGATGGGGTCACCTGCAAGAAAAGCCTGCACACATACAAGCATCTGAGGACCAGGTGGTGGGGCCCCTGGAGCTAGCCCTATGCCCAGACACCCCTGCCAGGTCTGTCAGTTGTCTGGGAGTGAAAGTAGGGCACCCCTTGGTGATGGTAGGATACCTCCACCCATCCCCAGAGGTCAAAGAGCAGAAAGGCTATGTTGCTGTGGTGACTTCTCCCAGGCACAGCCCCACACCCTGGCCTCCTGCCCTTTCCAGGCACAGCCGGAGCCCAGCTGGCAGCCATGCGGCACTCCCAAGGACAGGCTGCCCCATGCAGTCCCTGCCCAGTGCCAGGCTAAGCACCTGCACTGTGTTTAGTCAGCACTGGAGGATGGCCTTACCGTCCTACCAGTTTCCAGATGGTCCCACAGCTGGCCAGGGTGGACCATAGTTCACATCCAGACTAGGAGCTGCCCTCAGGGCTTACACTTGTTCGAGCCTCATTGGCATTTTCTACCCCACAGTTTCAGGAGAACACGGTGTGGGCCAGGGGTGGGCAGGTGCAGAGGACCTGGCTGTACGTTGCCTTGCCTGTGACTAGGGTGTCATGGGCTCTCCCCACCTTGTAGGAAGCGGGAAAACAGCCTCCAGGAGGACAGGGGCAGCTTTGTCACCACCCCTACTGCAGAGCTGTCCAGCCAAGAGGAGACACTGCTGGGCAGCTTCTTGGACTGGAGCCTGGACTGCTGCTCTGGCTACGAGGGTGACCAGGAGAGTGAGGGCGAGAAGGAGGGTGATGGTGAGTGTGCGGCAGAGATATTGGACAGGTGGTCGCTCACGTGAGTGCCTGGGTGGGGAGGGTGTGCACAGAGGGCTGGGCTGGGGCAGTAGAGAGCACATCCAAGCACCAGGTGGTAGGGTGAGAGTTGAGGAGCCCCTAACACACCACTTAGGGGTTCACCCATGCTACAGAGGGGAGAAGATTAAGGCCAAAGCTGTGACCAGCTCCAGCTGGGTGTGTGTTGGTAGGGCCTTGCTAGAACAGCGGAAGACAGGCCCTGTTTACAGCTCATGATAAGATCTTTCCAGAATGTTATTTGAAATGTACAGGCCAGGCATTTTTTATTTGAAATGTACAGGTGGCTCACACTTGTAATCCCAGCACTTTGGGAGGCCAAGGTACGAGGAGAGTATGTCAAGACCTGGTCTCTACCAAATAAATAAATAATAGCTTGCCACAGCCTCAAACTTCCAGCCTCAAGCAATCCTCCTGCCTCAGCCTCTTCAGTAGCTAGGATGACAGGCATGATCCATCATGCCCAGCTCTTCTGCCAGACACAGTGGCTCCTGCCTTTAATCCTTGCACTCTGGGAGGCCCAGGCCAGTGGATTGCCCTGAGCTCATAGGTTCGAGACCAGCCTGAGTGAGAGTGAGACTCTGTCTCAAAAAATAGCCAGGCATTGTGGCGGGTGCCTGTAGTCCCCGCAACTCCGGAGGCTGAGGCAAGAGAATTGCTTGAGCCCAAGAGTTTGAGCTTGCTGTGAGCTATGATACCGCTGGGCAAAAAAAATGAGACTCTGTCTCAAAAAAAAAAAGAGCGAGACCCTGTCTCTACTAAAACTAGCCAGGCATTGTATTGGGCACCCAACTACTTTGGAGCTTGAGGCATGAGGATTACTTGAACCCAAGAGTTTGAGATTGCTATGAGCTACGACACCATAGCACTCTACTCAGGGTGAAACTAGTGAGATTTCTGTTCTCAAAGGAAAAAAAAAAAAAGGCTGGGCCTTGAGCTCACGCCTCCCAGCATTTGGGAGGCCAAGGCAGGTGGATTGCCTGAGCTCAGGAGTTCAAGACCAGCCTAAGCCAGAGTGAGACCCCATCTCTAAAAAACAGCTGGGTGTTGTGGTGGGCACCTGTAGTCCCAGCTACTTGGGAGGCTGAGGCAAGAAGATCACTGGAGCCCAAGAGTTTGAGGTTACTGTGAGCTAAGATGCCATGCCACTCTCCTGAGGGTGACCAAGTAAACTGTCTGAAAAAAAAAAAAGGAAAGCAACAACACAGGGGACTACAGCAAAGGGGCAGATATCCAGCCTAGCACAGGAAGGAGCCACAGCCTGGGCTGCAGGGGTCTCCCCAGATGCTTGGGCTGTGTCACAACCTCTCTCCACTATTCCTACAGTGACGGCTCCCAGCGGCATCCTCGATGTCACATTGGTCTACCTGAACCCAGAACAGCACTGCTGCCAGGAATCCAGTGATGAGGAGGCTTCCCCAGAGGACAAAGGAGGCCAAGACCCACACACCCCAGCACTGGATACCCAGACACCTCCAAACACAGGGCCTGAGCCCCCTCTGCAGGTCAGGAGGGAGCTAGGCAAGGACAGCACAACCTCAGGGTACTACTCCTCCCTCAGCAGCGCAAGTCCCACAAACTCCACGGATGGCAGCTTGGGGGGCCTGCCCCAACCTACCTCAGTGCTGTCCTTGAGCAGTGACTCAAACACACAGCCTTGCCACCATCAAGCCAGGAAATCATGTTTACAGTGTCATCCCCTGAGCCCCCAAGAGAGCAGTGTTCCCTGGCAACAAGTGAAGCGGAAAAACCTATCCATGCACAGAGAGGAAGAGGAGGAGGACATGAACTTGGGCTTTCTGAAGCTGTGAGTGTGTGTTGGTGTGTTTGTCGCAGTGCACATTTTACTGAGGGAGGGCTGTTTTGCTAGCAAGGGGTGGGGCACTGCAGAAGAACACTGTTTAGAGACCCCAGTGGCCATCACGCAGAGAGCAAAGAGGGTGACTCATAGCCACCCAAGTTTCTTTCTCTAGAACAGTGGTTCTCAACCTTCCTAATGCCGCGGCCCTTTAATACAGTTCCTTGGGTCGCAACCCACAGGTTGAGAATCGCTGCTCTAGAAGATTCCCATGTGAGCCTTCAGAATGTCTGAATCAGAATGGAAAGCTCAGAACCTTCTCTTTGGAAAGTTTATCCCCCCAGCAATCATGCCACCCCATGTGAAGGCTATATCTCTGTGCCCTCCCATGTCCCACTGTCTCCAGAAGTGTGTCCAGGTCTTCCCAGCCCCCATGGAGCCCCATGGCAGTAACTAGTCAGGAGTGGCCCAGGCAGCCTGGCACACTTTGAGGCCCTCACCCAGCTTGGCCACATAGGGGCACCCACTCCTTTCTGGGTGGTGGGTTTCCTGTGAGGGAGCCCATGCCCCACACAGCAGCATGGATGGCGTGACCACCAGGGGTGGGAGTCTCAATGATTTGGGCACAGGTTCCCTTCCTTAAGCTCTCCCTGCTTATTTTAGAAATCTGTCCCTCCTCCCAGAATGGTTTGTCTGTGTCCCCACATAGAGTGTCTATGCTAACATCTCTCTTTGTACTGAGTTTCTGGGCCATTCTTTTCCTTTTTTTTGAGACAGAGTCTCATTTTGTTGCCCTTGCTAGAATGCTGTGGTGTCATAGCTCACAGTAACCTCAAACTCTTGGGCTCAAGTGATCCTCTTACCCCAGCCTTCTGAATAGCTGGGACTACAGGTGCCTGCCATAGTGCCCTGCTATTTTTTTAGACAGAAAGTGTCTTGCTCTTGCTCAGGCTGAGCTCAAGCAATCCACCTGCCTGGGTTTCTCAGAGTGCTAGGATTACAGGTCTGAGGTACCACACCTGGCCTTCTTTTCATTTCTTTTATTTCTAGACTTTCTTCTTCAAAGATGAAAACAATAGAAAAATTAAAAGTAGAGAGTGTTAAATTTTTTTAAAAAAGAGCTTCCCAACATTATTTAGGCTCCACAAAGAAAAAAATTCTGGCTCCAGGTCCTCAGTGCTATCCTGACACTCTTTATTCAAAAAGAATTTTCCCAGAGAAGTTAGCCAGAAAAGAATGTAAAAGTCATCTTTAATGTCTGAAATAACCAAGAGGCAGGAGAGCAGAAGAGTCAAGGACTTGCCCCTGGCAGGGCCTAACCATGGATCTGCTGTGTGTCCCAACCCTTCCTGTTGGTCATGTAGGCTCTGCTCCCCACCTGAGAGAGGGTCTTTGGCTGGTCCACCCAAGGCCTGCTTACCGTGACCTCTCCCAAGCTGGGTTGACCACCAGCACACATAGCCTGCTGGGACACTCTCTTGTTTCCTCTGGAAATACAAGGAAGAACCACTTGGCCAGGAGTGTTCTCCAAATGCTCTTGGACCAGAAATACAGGGATGTGGAGATAGATGTTAGCTCAGTGGTTGCTTTTCTGTGTGTTTGTATGTGTGTTGATGTGTCGGGGGCAGCTATCTTTTTGCTACTGTAAGAGAATTTTGAGCATCCTGGATGGCCTGTGATTGGGGTGAGGAGAATCCCAGCCATTGGAATTCTAGACCTGTCCTGTCAACTATGCCCTTGGGCATATGCGAGCCTTAGTTTCCTCATCTGTAAGATGGGGCAATGATACCTACCTCACAGGGGTGTTGTGAGGATTAAATGTGATGAGGATAGTGGCAAATGAGTGATGTGTATTCCTTCACCACTGTGGCTGCTTGTCTGTGGTCTCCTAAATCAAAATCCCAACTCTGGGCTCAGGGCTTGTAGCTCAGTGAGTAGGGCGCCTGCCACATACACTGAGGCTGGCGAGTTCAAGCCTGGCCCGGGCCTGCTAAACAACGAGAACTGCGACCAAAAAAAATAGTCTGGCGTTGTGGCAGGCGCCTGTAATCCCAGCTACTTGGGAGGCTGAGGCAAGAGAATCACTTAAGCCCAAGAGTTTGAGGTTACTGTGAGCTGTGACCCCATAGCACTCCACCAAGGGCAACACAGTGAAACTCTGTCTCAAAAAAAAAGAAAAAGAAAAAAACCCTAACTCTAGGAAGATTCAGTTCTCTACCATATCCCAGCCTGCTACTATAGGAGGAGACTACTCCCCAGGGGCCTGGAACCACCTACTTGGTCTCTGCCTCTTCTGTCAGCCCAGAACCTCCTGACTGGTGTGGAGGCTCCTTGCATTTCCTAAATGCCAATGGAGGCCTTTTCCCCTTTCCTTCTCCTGCTTCACACAGAAATCTCACCAGAGGCAGAACAGTCAGCCTTCCCCCACTGCTGACTGAGGGACCCACTCAGAGCACAGGCCCAGGACTGCCTGGGTCCCAGCTCTTTTCCCTTCTGTGTCCTATACTCTGGACCCCCCTCCTGCATCCCCTCTGCTTTGACACCTTACTGTTAATGACTGAAAAGGACTCGCTTCTCCCAACTTTAAATAATCCTCCAGCTACCACCTGAGATTTCTTGGCCCCTTCAGGGTTTGAGGTAATTGTATTGCAATTTCCGATTGCACTGGGCCCTGCTGTCCCTTCACTTGCTCCCAGCCACTGTCTGGGGCCTCAGCCATGACCCAATCCCCTTGCTTGTGTGACTGCTCCGTGCTCTGCTGTTCCCCCACCTCTGGCTATTCTCCGGGCTCCATCATCCATGGCTCACTCAGCTGCCTCCAGCCAGCCCTTCAGCAGTCCTGCTCAGGCCCATTGCTCCATGTGTCACATCCTCCAGATTCTGAGTTTCAGCCTCTCTGTCCAGGTGCCTGCCTACCTGACGCCTCCCTGCATATCCAAAAGTGAATAACCCATCCTTGTTCCTTGTCCCCGCTCCTATCACAGGCATCATCTCCTGTCCACCGGCTGTTTGCTCCTCCGTGTGCCTGACCCTGTGCTAGGTGGCCCGGGGTCAGTAGGACAGCTTTGGAGCACTTTTAGTATAGACAGATACCTGAGGTCAACGGAGCGCGGGAATGACCACCCCCCCACCCAGTTCTGCAAGCCAGAAGCCGGCTAGTCACCGAAGTCTCCGCCTCGGAACCCACTCGGCCCGGAGCCGGAGTGCGCGCCAGGCCAGCCCGCGCGGGGCCGCAAACCCGGAGCGCCTGTCGGGGGTGGGGGGAGGGGCGGACCCTGCGCTCTGGGCTCAGGATTGGGTAACTCTGCCGGAAGGAGGCGGTCTTCTGTCCCGGAAGGGGCGGGGCCTTTCCCGCGGCGGCAATTGCGAGGATCCGCCTTCATGCTGCCGGCGGAGTGCTCGCGCCGGTGAGTCCCGCGCGGCGGGAAGGTACCAGGCAGGAGGGCGGGTGCGGGGCCCGAGGCTGGCTGAGGTGTTGAGCCGCCACGCGTCCCCCCAGGCTGATGGCCGAGCTGCGGGGCGCCCTGGACGCCTGTGCAGAGCGACAACTGCAGCTGGAGCAGAGCCTGCGCGTCTCTCGTCGGCTGCTACGGGCCTGGTACGCGGACCCCGGTACCCCCTGGCCAGGCCTCCCTCGGACTCTCAGAATCCTGCACAGATACCCGGGGCTGGGAGGCCGGATGCATCCGCCCACTTCCAAGCTGCAGGTTGTCAGTCCCCCCCCGCCCCCATCTTACCCTGCAGACTCCGAGGATGGGGGACTGCTGGTGGAGGAGCAAGCAGCCCCCTGGGGTCTGCCTGGGACCTGCCTCCTGGCCGTGCCACTGCTACCCTTGTCTTTGCAGGGAACCAGTCGGGACCTTGGCTCCAGAGCCACTTCTAGGTCCAGAAACTAAAGAAGAGGATCCCTCTACAGGTAAATCCCTGCCACCCACCTTCTCCAGGTGCTGCCCGGACCTGTCTTCTGGCATGCGTTGTGAGAGACCCACTTCTGGGAGGAAATGGGGAAAGATTCCTGCTTCCCCATGCTTGGCTTTCACAGCATGTACACCCAGCCCCAAAGACATCAAGGAGCTGGAACTTCTGACCCAGGCACTGGAGAAGGCTGTACGAGTGCGAAAAGGCATTTCTAAGGCTGGAGAAAGAGATAAGGCCCCCAGCCTGAAATCTGGGTCTTCTGCCACCTCTTCTGGCACCACAGCTTCTACTCTACCCCAGGCCTCAGGCCAGGCTGGCAGCCGTGCATCGGATGCAAAACCCACCAGGGACATCCGCCACCCTGAGCACAGGCTTCACTCAGCAGGGGAGAGGGCCCATGTGAGGGAAGGAGCCCAAGCTACCAGGCCTGGGCCAGGACTCAGAGACCAACAGGTGGTCCCATCAGCTGCTCCTCAGAACCCAGAAGCCTTCACACTCAAGGAGAAGGGGTAGGTTTCCCCTGTCTCTACCTGCTCAGAGCTGGCCAGCAACAGAAGTATGGGATTTGGTGTGGCAGAGAGGGCAGGGCATTGAGCAAGTTGTGGGGCACAGAAGCCCAGGGATCCCACCCTCTGAGTCCTAGCAAAATATAGCAGCTGGTGTGACAGTGCTCAGTTTAACATGCTAAAGTCTGTCCTACCCTCTTCTCCATGGCTGTCTCCTTATTCACCCAGCCTAGGTGCTCCAGATAGGCTTTGCTTATAGTGCCCTCTCTTCCCTCTGCCAAGGCAGTATTGGGCTAGGCTGGCTCCCATGGCCACCCTGAAACCCTGCCCAGGGGGAATTGTCTGAAAATGGGGTTGGGAGGAGAGAGTGCAAGAAGTCTCCTACTTCATTGGAATCTGAGCAGGGAACAGATTCACAGCCCACAGAGTGAGACAAGGTTGCTCTGATTGTTGGCTTGTCTGGCAGGAGCATGCTGCGGCTTCCTACAGCCTTCAGGAAGGCAGCTTCCCAGAATTCCCGGTGAGGCTGGGTCTTTCGGCTGGGTGGGGGCAGTGGGGAGACCAGGGAAGCATCACCAGCTTGGGAACGTGTAGGCAGATCTGTCTGCTTTCTTTGCTGGATAGGGTCACTGTCGACATTAAGTCTGCCCAGCTAAGACTATTGCAGTCATCTTAGATCCAGCAGGCTGCAAAGCCCGCAGCTCAGTCACTCCCAAGGTGCAAGACTTAAACAAGATACTGGTGTCTTTGGGTCCCAATTTGTCTTCCCTCTGGAGATGACAATAATATTAGCAGCTTCATAGAAGTGTGGTAAAGGCTTAACAAGATGCCACCTTCAAGTGCTGTACTGTACCTGCCAGAGAAGCACCCAGAGCTCTTACCAGTGTCATGGTTACCAGTCTCTGGTAGCTCCTCTCCTGTGAATTCTCTCTCAGCTCTGTCCTTGTCAGTGTCCTCTTGGTTCCCTGAGGCCTCTGGAGCCCCCTCCTGGCATTCAGCAGAGCACACACCCCGCATGGGGCCCCTGCCCTGGCCCCTGGCTACCTCCCAAGGCCTAGCTGGCTAGAATAACCGTGTCCTTCTGGCTCCCCGGGTGCCTATGTATGTACTCCAGCTTGTGGGCCCAGCTCAGATCTGCACAGTCCAGGGATTCCACGGATGTGATTGCCGCCAAAACCCAGTTTCTCCAGAAGATGCAGGCAGCTGTATCCTTGCAGGGCTCCTGGCTCTAAACCTGTCAGGTTGAAGAATGGCCCAAGGAAGGGCTGGCATGGGATGGCTAGGGCCTTGGTGAGAGGGGAAGGGCCTGGTCACAGGGGAGTTTTCCTGAACCATATCCAGTCAGGCCAACCTGGCCCTGCACTCAGTGCTGCTGAGGCGGAGGCAGAAATGGGACACCTGAAGGCGGCCTGCTTGCAGCTGAGACTGCGTATGAGGGAGGAGCTCTCAGCAGGTCAGTGGGCTGGAGCGAGCTTTGCTCTGGAGGGCTGGGGGCAAGAAAGGTTTCAAGACTGGCATGGCCCCAGTCACCCTCCCTGACTCTTGCATAGCCCCCACGAACTGGACACAGGAATACCGTTGCCTGCTCACCCTGGAGGGGCTGTGGACCATTGCCGGGCAGTGTCTCCACCGACTACAGCAGCTTCATACAGGTGCGGCCTTGCCCCTACCCTGCAACCTATGCTGAGGTCTAGACCAGGGCCAGGCACTTCTGCCAGCCTTGCCCATGTCTTATGGAAGGGTGAGCAACCCCGAACAAGAGACAGGCAGACCCTTCCCATGCCACCTTGCAGCACTGGGCTGTTACCAGTTGTCCAGCCAGCCTTCCTCACCTTGGGACAACCACCTACCCCATTGCTCCCAGCAAACAGAACCTCATCACTCTGAGCTGTTACTGAAAGAACAGCATGTGAGAATCAGAAAGACACTGGGAAGTGACTCACCTGGTATTCCAAGAGGTGACCAATAGATCTTCTTGTGTTTTTTTTTTGAGACAGAGCCTCAAGCTGTCAACCTGGGTAGAGTGCTGTGGCATCGCAGCTCACAGCAACCTCCAACTCCTGGGCTTAAGCAGTTCTCTTGCCTCCGCCTCCCAAGTAGCTGGGACTACAGGCGCCCGCCACAACACCTGGCTATTTTTTGGTTGCAGCCCTAATTGTTTTGCCAGGCCTGGGCTGGATTCGAACCTGCCAGTTCAGGTGTATGTGGCTGGTGCCTTAGCTGCTTGAGCCACAGGCACCAAGCCTTTTGTTTTGGTTTTTTTTTGAAGACAGAGTTTCACTATGTTGCCCTCGGTAGAGTGCTGTGGTGTCACAGCTCACAGCAACTTCAAACTCTTGGGCTTAAGCGATTCTCTTGCCTCAACTTCCCAAGTAGCTGGGACTACAGGTGCCTGCCACAACGCCTGGCTATTTTTTGTTGTGGTTGTCATTGTTATTTAGCCTGCCCGGGCTGGGTTCGAACCCGCCAGCCTTGGTGTATGTGGCTGGTGCCGTAACCACTGTGCTATGGGTGCCGAGCCAGTCTCTTGTGTTTTTTAATTGTTTAAAGTTTTAAGAGTGAAGATATCTAGGGTGGCGCCTGTGGCTCAAAGGAGTGGGGCGCTGGCCTCATATACTGGAAGTGGTGGGTTTGCCCGACCCTGGCCAAAGAAAAAACTTCGGGGGGGCAGGGGGAAGAGTGAAGGTATCTAATTTTTCAAAAGCAAAGTCAGTCTCAAAACATAGTGATGTAAACACTGTAAAGAAATCTCTAGGCTCAGCGCCTGTGGCTCAGCGGCCCAAGGTGCCAGCCACGTACACCTGAGCTGGTGGGTTGGAATCTAGCCTGGGCCCGCCAAACAACAATGACGGCTGCAACAAAAAAAAATGGCCGGGTTGTGGCGGGCGCCTGTAGTCCCAGCTACTTGGGAGGCAGAGGCAAGAGACTCGCTTGAGCCTAGGAATTGGAGGTTGCTGTGAGCTGTGATGCCATAGCACACTATCCAGGGTGACAGCTTGAGGCTTTTCCTAAAAAAAAGAAATCTAGGAGGCAGGGTGGTGCCTGTGGCTCTTGGGTAGGGCACTAGCCCCATATACCGAGAGTGGCGGGTTCAAACCCAGACCCGGCCAAACTGCAACAAAAAATAGCCAGGCGTTGTGGTGGGTGCCTGTAGTCCCAGCTACTCGGGAGGCTGAGGCAAGAGAATCGCCTAAGCCCAAGAGCTAGAGGTTGCTGTGAGCTGTGATGCTACAGCAATCTACCGAGGGCGATAAAGTGAAACTCCATCACTAAAAGAAAAGAAAAAAAAAAGAAATCTAGGAGGCAGAGGGGACTTCACAACGGACTCCCTACACAGCGAGCCCCTAACTCCATCCTGAAGGCAAAGAGGGTAGGGCTAGGAAGAGGCACCTGGACAACTGGGAACTGGCCCATGGCCAAGGCTAGGCCTTGGGCATGGCTGCCCCCTCACATAGCCACATCCTCTGTCCACATAGTGTTGGCAGAGCAGCCACTGGGACCATGTCCTGTGGGGAGGCCTTCCAGGGCCTCAGTACCCTGTGGAGGTGGGGCAGATCCCTCACGGAGCCCCCAGCTGCTGCTTTACTCCAGCACCCAGGAGCTGCAGACTCTGGCAGCCCTCAGGCTGCGAATGGCCATGTTGAACCAGCAGATTCACCTGGAAAAGGTACTTCCAGGATAAGAGGTGGGGAAGTTTGCAGCCAGATGCCTGGGTGGCTGCTGGGGTGAAGAGGACTCAGGTCTGGAAACTCCTGAGGGCTCCTCCACAGGAGGAGGACCTGGAGATCAGGCTTGACTATGCTGTGCCCCTGGGACCCAGGGATGGGAGGTGACCCTTAGGCTTCTGCATTAGGAGCCTTGAAGCCTGTCCTGTGATCCCACCACCACCTGGGGGAGCCCTGGGCCAGCCACCCAGGACTGGGCTCCCTGAGCCCTTGGCCTTGCACTACCTTCAGGTCCTGATGGCTGAACTCCTCCCCCTCCTGAGCTCTCAAGGGCAGCCCTCGCTGGCACTGTGTCGGGCGATGCACAGCCTGCTCTGTGAGGGAGGTGAGCACTTCCTTACGATCCTGCATGATGAACCTGACCCTGCAGACTGAGACCTTCCCGTGGGTGTCTCAACTTCTAGGCCTCCAGACCCTGTCAGGGAGAGTCCCACATGGGGGTGGAAGAACAAGGGGATTCTCCCTGTTGCCATGGAGGTGGGGACCAGAGAAGCCTGGGTGTCTCTGGGAAACAGGTTTCTGAATTGGCACAGGGCAGCCTGACTCTACTCAGCTAAGCGTGTTGGACAGGGCTGGCTTTCTGCCTTCCAACACCAGAGACTGGGGGAGCCTTTTGTTGGCTACCTCTGTTTTCTCTTGCTGTAAACCTAAGAGCTGCTCATATGATATTAAAGGTACTTTGGAAAGTGTATGTATTTAAATCATAGCAAGGTGGGACTTGGTAGGGTGACTTGTTGGTTTTTGTGTCATGTGTTGTTTTTTTTTTAATCAAGTATGTATATCATTGTTTGATACTTATTCCACTGGATAAAAAAAATACATCAAGTGTATTTGTCAAGAATATAACAAAGGGGCTCGGTGCCTGTAGCTCGGTGGCTAGGGTGCCAGCCACATACACTGGAGCTGGCGGGTTTAGACGAGGCCCAGGCCTGCCAAACAACAATGACAACTACAACAAAAAATAGCCGGGCGTTGTGGTGGGCACTTGTAGTCCCAGGTACTCGGGAGGCTGAGGCAAGAGAATCGCTTAAGCACAAGAGTTAGAGGTTGCTGTGAGCTGTGATGCTATAGCACTCTACCGAGGGCAACAAAATGAGACTCTGCCCTCCCCCCCAAAAAAGAATATAACAATGTAAGGGGCATTTGCCCCAGCACCCCTGAAACTGACACTCCCCTCTCCCCCAAGCTGCTGCACTAGGCTCATCAGAAGAAACGAAAGTCATCAACTAGTGTCAGTGGTGTCTGCCCACAGCCACCCCGCTCTCCTTCCTGCTGCCTTCTGGTGTATCTCCAGGTCTAGCACCTCCTCCCGCTGTGACAGATGTGGGGGCTGCCTCCCTTAGCAAGGCCCTTTTACCCCTTCCATTCATTCCACTCTCACCTCTAAGTTGCCTCATCCCCTGCTAAAGAAACCACCCCTTCCCCAGAGCTGGGGTCAGGAGCAGCTTTGTTTCTTGTGGTAGGATCCTGGGGAGTACAAGCCTTGATTCCCCAGACTTGTCTCCACTGTCATGCCAGGGGACCCGTTATTACCCCCATGAGGCTGGTGTGGAGATGAACAAGATAATGCATCTAGTGCACGTACTCAGCTATGGAGGCTGTGGCATCAGCCATGGCCACCAGTGCTCAGAGTGCTTGGTAAATGGACTTTTGCCGAGGGCCACTGTATCCCTGGTGTTCCTTGGAGCTGGGCCCAGTCCTCTGTATGGTCATTTCTGGAACTTTGCCACACTGGAGTATGGACAGGGACCTGCAAACTGGGAAAAATACCAGATTCTTTCTCATGCTGCCCAGACCCCTGTGGGCAGCAGGACAGGAGATGGTAACATCTAGGAGAGCCAGATGAAAGGTTGCTGGTGCAGGCAATGGTGAAGTAGCTCCAACCCGGAGTTGGGGGTTGAGGGCCACCAAGAACCAGATGGCAGAGACCAAAGTAGGAAGCAGTAGTCCTCACTGAGCAGAGGGGACCCTCAATTCAGAACAGGAACCCTAGGAATGGGTTCAGTGGGAAAGAGAGTTTGTGGGGCTACCCTGCCCTGTGAGGCTGGCACCCAGTCCCTGCCTTGTGCGGGTCAGCCAGTATGCCCCTCCTGGCCACCCTGTTGTTGCCTCAAGACCTTATGCCAAGTGCTCTGATCTGGAGGATCCTTTAAATCCCTTTATACCACAGTATTAGTTTCCATAGCGCTTGGTTTATTGTCCCTCATCCCTAGTGGGAGTTTGCCCATGAGGACAGGAGGGCTATCCACTTCTAACCCTGGCCAGGCCCAGGTAGGATCACTGAAGGTGTCCCGCAGATAACTGGGGAAGGCAAGCCCCCGGGATAGCTTTGGTGGTCAGGGGTCTTTCCTGAGTAGGTCCCACTACAAGGGTTCCAGGGTAAGAAAAGTAGACTCCCCTCCTGCCCACCCTGATTCCTCACTAGGACAGGGAGGAGGTGGCTAACTCTAGGGCAACCCACCACCTTCCGGGCCAATCAACTTTGACGTGGCGGGTCTGGACGTGAGCGGGTGAACTGCTGGGCGCCCAAAACACCACCGAGCGCTGGTACCTGGGCGGCGGCATGAGCTCGCACGATCCTCCGCCTGCAGCGCCGGTCTTGCTCCCCGCGCCTGCCCCGCAGGGCCTTGTGCACCCGGAGTCCGCCAGGGCCCTGCGCGCGCTGCTTTTGGCCACTAGTGGCGCGGGGGGCTCATGGCCACGCTGTGTCCTGTCATTGGTGCTGGCCGGTGCATCTGCCACGGCCATTAACTTCTCACTACGCGGACCCCGCCTAGACCTGGCCCAGGGCGAGTCGCTGGCCCCGCTCGGCGCGGACCTCGGACTCCTGACCGCCGCCTTCCTATGCTGGCGCGCTCGGCGACATTGTCGCCGGTGCAAGGCCGGGCGCGGGGGACTAAGGGAGCAGGGGCGCGAGGCCCCCACCCATCGCGGTCTCGGCAGCCGCTTCCCACGCCATTTCTTACCCAACTCTTTGGGCGGAAGAGGTCACGGGCTATTTCCCAACCATCCTCTGCTTTTCTTTTTTCTTTCTTTCTTTTTTTTTTTATTAAATCACAGCTGCGTACATTAGTGCAATCAAGGGGTGGGATGTGCTGGTTTCATATACAATCTGAAATGTTTTCATCAAACTGTTTAACATAGCCTTCATGGCATTTTCTTTTTTTTTTTTTCCCAGTGGTAAGACAGAATTTACAGAAAAGAATACAGAAAACACTAAAGCTCCTGGTAGAGAGAGAGAACTCAAGTGGGGAGAGCAAAGCTCTCTCCGTTTCTCTCCCGGTCTTTCCCCGTCTCCCCCTTTAGGCTTGTAGTCTCAGGGTATATATAGGTGTATGGGTTCCTTGCCCAGGAAACGAATGAATACAGTTCCTTCCCCCAGAGGCAAGGTGAATGAATGTATCAATGAACGAACACAGTCCCTTTGCCAGGGCAACGTGAATGAATGTATCCAACATAGCTTTTCCACGCTTCGCTTGGCATACATAACCGGTCGCAATCACAATTGCAGATCTTGACGGGTGGGGACCTGCGCTGCACCAGGGCCAGGCGTGCAGCGTGTGGGGCGGTGACGGGACGCAGCCTCAGAGTGACCGCTGTCCACCAGGGCTATCTGCCTTCTGTGCTTGACGAATAATAGGCGCTCAATAAATGTGCAATACGTGAATAAGTGGCGGCTTGCAAGCATCAGGAAGGGGCATAGGCCCTGGGCTGGGCCAGGAATTACTTGATCAATGGGCCTCTTTCCTTAGCGAAGGACCACGGGAGCTGCCAAGCCTCTCCATCCCCTCTCCCCAGCTGTGCCCCCAAACCCGATCAGCTGCTGGGGGGGGGCGCAGCGGCCTGAGGTGCAGGTCGGGGGAGTAAAGGTGGAGCTTCTTCCCGGAAGGTGCTGGGAGGGGGCAAGGCCAGTGGAGAGGTGGGAAGTGCGAGAGGCCTCAGTCGGGGACTGGGACAGGTGGCTGGGTCCACTGAGAGCCATGAGCCTTATCTGGGGTCTTTGGGGAAGGCCCTCCCTAACTCCCATCATGCCATCTGTGAGGGGGGAGGGCAGAGTATTGAGCAGCAGGGGCTGTGCAGCCAGCAGCCTCTTCCCTGGGGAGCTGGTGATACAATGGACCTCAGGGCCTGGACCAACCCCCTGCTGACCCAGATGAACACTAGCAGCAGAGATGAGCCCCAGCACCTACTACCACCCCCACAAGATGCCACCAGACTTCCTGCAGACTCCAGGGAAGCTGGGCTGGAGACAAAGCCAGGCCTACAGCCCACTCCCTCCTGCAGCCTGGTGGGCAACCTGGTGAATCTACCATGGGTCCTGAAGTCCACAGATGCCCTGGGCTTCCCTGGAGGTTTACTCAGGCTCAGTGGGACCCCTGCTTCAGGACTGGGCATTCCTCTGGGGCCAGAAGGACCTTGAATAAGGCAGGTGGGAAAGTGCTGGTTCTGAACTTAACCCAAACCCAAGCACAGCATAAGGACTTGCCAGGTCCTTCACTCACGTTGTAAAGAACATGTTCTCGGCTTGGCGCCTGTGGCTCAACAGGCTAAGGCGTCAGCCACCTACACCTGAGCTGGCGGGTTCGAATCCAGCCCGGGCCCGCCAAACAACAATGATGGCTGCAACCAAAAAATGGTCGGGCGTTGTGGCGGGCGCCTGTAGTCCCAGTTACTTGGGAGGCAGAGGCAGGAAGAGACTCGCTTAAGCCCAGGAATTGGAGGTTGCTGTGAGCTGGTATGCCACAGCACACACTCCAGGGTGACAGCTTGAGGCTCTGTACAAAAAAAAAAAAAAAAAAAAAAAAAAAGAACATGTTCTCAGGCTCTGGAGAAGTTAAGAGCCTGGCCATGCAGCACCTGGGGGCAGGAGCTACCTGAGGGTAAGAGAAAGGCCAGCAGCCCCTCTGCTCTCTGCTTGCTTGGTCCTTCCACCACCATCTTGCACCTGTGACTGTTGGGCCTGGGAAAGGCCCACCAGTGGGTGGCAGTTCCTCTAGGAGCCAAGCCAGGTGCCCCCCCAAGGTCAGGCCCTCCTGCTCTCTCTCCTTTCTCTTCTTTGGCCCCCCTGGAAGGCCCCAGTATCCTCCTGTCCCTCCTTGGCCAAGCAGCACCATGTTTCTGCTTCCTGTTGGTCCTGACATCTCTGGCCTTGTCCAGGGTAGCAGCTCTGCCTACATAGACCCACCCCTAGAGCCCCCTCTATGGGCTGCAGTGCTTGGCCTGAGGTTGGTGTGTGGATGTTCAGACCTCAGGGCTGCCCTCTGGGTGGAACTTGTTTCCTGCGCCTCTGCCTGGGGCTGACCCTAGTCCTTCCTTGAGGTGTTTAGCCCCCTCTGTAGAAGACCTAAAGGGAGCAGGGAAAGAGAGCAACCCCTGGCCCTCTTTCCTGGGGTCAGTTCCAGCAGTAGCTACCCCTTCCCCAGTTAATACCCAGCTGAGCTGCTGCCTGAGTTTCCCTGCCCAAAGCTGCTGAGATGCAAGCCAACAGGCTCAGGGGTTCTGACACTGAGCCATTTGTGAGCAGCCCCTCTCCATGGATTAAACCCCACTCTTTGCCCCTCCAGAGAGGTCCTCAACAGTTAACCATACCCCTAAATGCCACTGGACCTTCTAATGGATCATATTGCCATTCCCCACCCCAGCTCTCCTTTCCTCCCTGCCAGCACCAACATCTGGCCCATCATGATGAGGCAACTGGACACTCAGAGACGCAGGGTGTGCTGGCCCAACCCAGCTGGGGATGCTGGTTGTACCCTTAGCTGAGCTCAGGCCTGCTGGGGGTGAAGTCCGTCCTCCACACAAGGCAGGGAGATGGCAGCCTGCTGAGCTCCTGACTTGGGGCTGATACCTGTACCAGTTCAGATATACTTTCAAAACTTCGGAAAGTACAGAGTCACAGGCGTCTGGCCAATTAGGAAACTATGGAACCCAAACCACACAGCCCCAGATTGGAGGGATTTGGATTCAAAATCAGACCTGATCCCAATTCTGGGTTCTACTAGAGCAGACTGTTGCTTTGGGGATGCTCAGTAACCCACTTCCACCCTCCTCTCCCCATCTCCTCTCCTCCTCAATCAGGGGAACAGCCAGGGAGGGCCTCTGCCATCAGACCCAGGGCAAGCCCACCTGATGGGCTTGAGGGAGGAGGTAGCCCAGACCCCCCTCCAGCACGTGGCACAGCTCCAAGAGCAGTCCAGGCCTGGGCTGTGGGCTGGGGACCCTGCTGGGTGGTCCCCCACAGGCTGTGGGGCTGAGATGCCCCCTCCAGACCCCTCCCGCCCGCGCATTCCTGGCTCCCTGGCCCCTCCCCCGGCTCCCAGCCCCCTCCCCCACTGGCCCAGCCTATGTCTGAATCTGCTTCTGATTCCAGCTCTGCAGACGAGGCCCCCTCCCCTCCCTTCCCCTCCCCTCTCTCCTTCCCGGCTGAGCAGCCCCGCCCCCGGCTGGGCCCCGGCTGGGCCCAGGCTTGCGCCTGCTGCGCCCCCCACCCCCTCCTGGTATATAGCACGTCTGCCCTCGCTACAGCAGGGAGGTGGCGGCGGCCCCGGCACCCCCGGCCCCGCCCGCTTACAGCCCTTCCCGGGAGGCCGGGATACCTGCTCCGCCCGGCCCTCGGTGGGTGAGTGCGAGCCACGGCGGGCAGCGGGTGGGGCCTCCGCAGGGCGGAGGCACCGGGGAGTGGGGCGACGCCTGTCAACGCTCCAGGCCCAGCGGGAGGTCGCGCCAACATCCCGCTGCAGCACTCGGCCCCGGGGCACGCCGCCGCTGCTCCCACCTTTGGGCTGGCACTGCAGGGAGCAGGGGGAGCCTGGGACCCAACTCTTCCTCCCGGAGGGCAGCGTCTTGGCGCCCCCCTCCCCCCGCAATGCACTGCTGGCCCTGGGGGCTGCTGCTGACTGCAGGCGCGCTGTCGGCTGCACTGAGCCCCGGCCCCCCTGCGCCCTCTGACCCTTGCCATAATGAGGGGGGCGCACCCCGGAGCTGCGTGCCAGGCTTGGTGAACGCGGCCCTGGGCCGTCAGGTGCTAGCGTCCAGCACATGCGGGAGGCCAGCTACTTGGGCCTGTGATGCCTCAGACCCCAGGCGGGCACACCCTGCCGCCCTTCTGACCTCTGCAGAGGGCACGGCAAACCCTCTGTGTTGGCGCTCAGACTTGCTGCCACACGCTCCCCTCAATGTGACCCTCACAGTGGCTCTTGGCAAGGCTTTTGAGCTGGTCTTCCTGAGTCTGCGTTTCTGCTCAGCTCCCCCAGCTTCTGTGGCCCTGCTCAAGTCACAGGACCATGGCCGCAGCTGGGCCCCACTTGGCTTCTTCTCCTCCCACTGTGCCCTGGATTATGGCCGCCTGCCTGCTCCTGCTGATGGTCCAGCTGGCCCAGGGCCTGAGGCCCTGTGCTTCCCTGCACCCCAAGCCCAGCCTGATGGTGGTGGCCTTCTGGCCTTCAGCGTGCAGGATGGCAGCCCAGCAGGCCTGGATCTGGACAGCAGCCCAGTGCTCCAGGACTGGGTGACTGCCACAGACATCCGTGTAGTGCTCACACGGCCTGCCACTTTGATAGACACTACAGTCCCATACTCCTATTCAGCCACGGAGCTCCAGGTGGGCGGTCGCTGCAAGTGTAATGGGCATGCCTCACGGTGCCTGCTGGACACCCAAGGCCACCTGATCTGCGACTGCCAGCATGGCACTGAGGGCCCTGACTGCGGCCGCTGCAAGCCCTTCTACTGCGACAGGCCTTGGCAGCGGGCCACAGCCCGGGAATCCCACGCCTGCCTTGGTGAGGCCTTGGAGGGTGGCCTGGGGATCTTGGACCTGGCCAGCCTGCCCCTGACCCATCCCTCCCTGCAGCTTGCTCCTGCAACAGCCATGCCCGTCGCTGCCGCTTCAACATGGAGTTGTACCGACTGTCTGGCCGCCGCAGTGGGGGAGTCTGCCTCAACTGCCGGCACAACACTGCTGGCCGCCACTGCCACTACTGCCAGGAAGGCTTCTATCGAGACCCAGGCCGTGCCCTGAGTGACCGTCGTGCTTGCAGGGGTAAGCCCGCCTCCAGCCACTTGCATGCTCTCATTCCCTGGTTTTCCAAAGCCCCAGATAGGGAGGGTTCTGATCAGGCCCTTCCCACCTCTGCCTTCAGCCTGCGACTGTCACCCCGTGGGTGCTGCTGGCAAAACCTGCAACCAGACCACAGGGCAGTGTCCCTGCAAGGACGGGGTCACTGGCCTCACCTGCAACCGCTGTGCCCCTGGCTTCCAGCAGAGCCGCTCACCAGTGGCACCTTGTGTTAGTGAGTGACCCTGCCCTGCCTCAGCAACCCCAGCTCCCTTTCTGTCCCTGGAGCCCTGCAGACTCCCCTGCCCCTCCATGGCTGGCCATTCTCCCACCCTCTCCACAGAGACGCCCGTCCCTGGACCCACTGAGGAGAGCAGTCCTGTGGAGCCGCAGGGTAAGTGGACAGGGAACAGGGCTCCTGAGTCTGGTTGGACCATGGGGGCAGGTGCTATAGTTTGGGGGGGACAGTGGGATTTTGTATCAGCCTCCCACCCACCTCTCCAGACTGTGACTCGCACTGCAGACCTCCCCGCGGCAGCTACCGCATCAGCCTGAAGAAGTTCTGCAGGAAGGACTATGGTAGGTTCTAGGGCTTCTTTGCTTTGACCTTCTCCCCTTCCTCCTCTCTTTTTGCCCCTCCTCTGCCAACTTCCCCTTAGAAAATTTTGACCCTCGCTCCCCAAGACCCGTCCCCATCTCTCAGGTCCCCCACTGTTGCCGGCCCTTCCTCTCTAGCCCCGGGTGTCCTCTCCGCACGTGGTGGACGCCCTGTGCCCATCCCCTTCTGGCCCTGCCCTCCTCACCCCATGCCCTCTCATCCTCCCCACAGCGGTGCAAGTGGTGGTGGGAGCACGTGGCGAGGCACGAGGCGCGTGGACTCGCTTCCCGGTGGCGGTGCTGGCTGTGTTCCGGAGCGGCGAGGAGCGTGCGCGGCGCGGGAGCAGCGCGCTGTGGGTGCCAACTCAGGACGCGGCCTGCGGCTGCCCACGCCTATTACCTGGCCGCCGCTACCTGTTGCTGGGGGACGGACCGGGAGCCGCTGTTGGGGGCTCAGGGGGCCGGGGGCCTGGGCTCAGCGCGTCCCGTGGAAGCCTGGTGCTGCCCTGGAGGGACGCGTGGACGCGACGCCTGCGTAGGCTGCAGCGGCGGGAGCGGCGGGGACGTTGCGGAGCGGCCTGAGCCCGCGGGCGGGGCGGGCAAGTGGGTGGGACGCTGCGCCCACAACCAGGCACACATGCCTGCGTCCCTGGAGGGTGTATCCGACAATGCGACACCTGCCCCCGACATGGAAGTGCTGAATAACCCCAGAGAGCTGCTTGGAGGCTTTTTAGGCAGCTGTCATCTCCAGGGCTCCTCTGTCTCCCCATCCTCATGCTGCCTGTCCTGTCCAAGGGCCACTGTGATACCCCAGGTTGTGAACGCCCCTATGATGCCAGGGCCTCCCTGGGGTCAGAAACCACCTTAAGGGCCACTATGATTCATACCCTGCCCCCCGACGCAGTGATCCACCCGCGAGCGCTCTGACTTCCCCTAAAGGCACGGTGGCCTCACAGACGCTGCGGACCGACCCCCATGGGGGTCGGGGAACCAAGTCTACTGCCCAGACAGTGCCTTTCCCGCCTCCTGCCAGGACCGGCAGAGGGCGCTGTGGCTCCTTCCCACGAGGACGGCCGCCCCTGTCCATCTTAGTGCGGTCTGTGGCCCCTACGTCAGTCCCGGCCTTTGTCTCTGCGGTTGGATGTCCGTGTCCCTTTCTCTGGTCTCCGTCCGGCCGTCTCTTTCCGTTGCGTATCTGAGCCTTATGCTCCCCTGCGCCCCTAATCCGCCGGCTCAGAACTGGACGTTGTGCCCATGAGAGCCTAGGTTCACGCGTGACCCGGCGGGCAGCTGTCCGGGCTCCTGCTGTCCGCAGTCCCCGCCATGCTTGGCTCGACTCCGGGTACCTCTCACAAGACCCCGGTCCTCTACTGGCGTATGCAGCTGCAGCCGGCGGCAGCGCGCATGCCCAGAGGCAGGCCGGGCCGCGACCCGCGAGCGCTCCGGGGTGGGCAGCGGGAGGCGCGTGCTCGGTGGGGGCGGGGCCGCGTGCGCGCGTGCGCAGTAAAGCCGCCGCCGTCGTGCGGCGAGCTGAGGAGCCGGCGGCGCGGCGAGGTGGGTGCGCAAGGGTCGAGTGGGGGTGTGACGGCTGATTGCGGCGTCGCCGTGCTGGGGGAGGGGGCGTGAGGGCTGGACTGCGGGGTGTCGTCTGAGGGCTAGTGTGCTGGGGGCCCACGCAAGGCTCAGGGGGCTCCAGAGCCTGGCACTGCCCAGCGTGGCAGCCACGGACCGGCCACAGGGCAGCCGCTGGGGTACGACGCAGGGGAGGGCAAAATGTCATCGGAAAGACCTGTCCCTGTGTCACCCTTCCCTCGGGGCGCTTTCCGTCTCTACCCAGTAGGAATTCCTCTCCTGGACTCAGTCAAAATTGCAAGATTCTCTTGATACGTTCTGCCCTTGGGAGACCTGGAGCCCCTCCCAGCCCTCCTCTTGCCCCAGGGTGACAACCTGACCACTGTACCTAGGGGTCTGCCCAGCTTCTTAGCTCTGTCCAGTGGGTGCCCTCTTGGCCACTGTGCCAGGCGGCAGGCCCCTCTCCTCCAGGCCCTGCCAGGGAAGGGTTCGCCAGGGGCTGCTTGGCGCCGCCTCCCTGAACCTGGAGTGAACACAGCTGGAAGGTAGAGCTGGTACCACCTGGGCTGGCTGCACCCGCGTGTGCTCCCCTCTGGGCAGGGGTGCTGGTGGCCTGGCCATAGTCTTTCTTTGGTGACTGTGCCCAGTATGGACAGGCTCAGTAGCGAGACAGATGTGCTGTGGGCCTCCTGAGTTGACATTAAAGGTTGTTGAGAACCACCTCTATTGTATTGTGCAGGTGTAAGTTGACTGTTAGGTTTGTGGCTGTGGTTATGATGCTGGTTTTCTAGTAAGGGAGAATCTGTCTACCTTTCCAAGGCTAACAAACATTAGAAAGTGATTTTCCTTATTTTGCTGTATGTTTGCTCTAGAGCAGTGGTTCTCAACCTTCCTAATGCTGCAGCCCTTTAATACAGTTCCTGTGGGTCACGATCCACAGGTTGAGAAACGCTACTCTAGAGTCAACAGGTGACTTCCTGGCAGTTTGCAGGAAGGACTATTTCATTATTTGGTATGAGTTGACATTTTCTCCACTTGAGGGCAAGGGCTCCATGTTCACTTTCTTTTTTTTTTTTTTTTTTTTTTGAGACAGAGCCTCAAGCTGTCACCCCTGGGTAGAGTGCTGTAGCATCACAGCTCACAGCAACCTCCAATTCCTGGGCTCAAGTGAGTCTCCTGCCTCCGCCTCCCAAGCAGCTGGGACTACAGGCGTCCGCCACAACGCCTGGCCATTTTTTGGTTGCAGCCGTCATTGTTGTTTGGCAGGCCCAGGCTGGATTTGAACCCGCCAGCTCAGGTGTACGTGGCTGGCGCCTTAGCCCGTTGAGCCACAGGCACCGAGCCTCCATGTTCACTTTCTATACAGCAGGTACCTGTAAATGTTTGCTCAGCTAGCTTGAAGACAAGCGAACAGGTTCTTCTCATCATAAGGAAACTGGACTAGGAGAAACTAGCCCAGATAAGAAAAGACCAAGCCA
>CAUYRH010039783.1:0-40654 GCA_963574655.1 Perodicticus potto | reverse complement strand
GTGTGGCACACACCAAGACCCCACCCCCCTCGCTCCTTCCCTCTCTCTGCTCTTCCTTTTACCTTCAACTTTTTAAATAGCACTTCATGTAGTGGCTCACACCTGTAATCTTAGTACTCTGGGAGACCAATGTGGGAGGATCACTTGAGATCAGGAGTTCAAAACCAGACTGAGTAAGAGCAAGACCCTGTCTCTACAAAACACAGAAGAATTAGCTGGACATGGTGGCCCTGGGGCAGGTGGATTGCTTAAACCCAGGAGTTAGAGGTTATAGTGAGCTATAATGATAACACTGCACTCTAGCCAGGGTGGCAGCGAGACTATCTCCAAAAAAAAGTACTTCTTGTGGAATAGCTTGACTTTTGATTATATTTCCTTGGTGAGAGATATGGAAAGGGGTTCAGTGCTTTGGAATGGCTGTCACCCTCATCTCTTACTCCTAACCCTTGCTGACATTGCCTTTTACTCTGCCTTTAATGCAGTTTAACTTTATCCCACTTGCTAATAAATGGAATCTTTAGAATCTTTAAATCTTGGTGTTTACTTCCATTCTTCTCAATCTCTGTGAAACTTCTGAGTTTGATGTTTATTTAGTTGGGTAAGCATTACATGGTTTGATTTAGTCATAACAATTTGGGTTTATTATTAGTGTTTAACAATTTTCCCTTCCACCTTCCTTAAGAAGGTGAATTCTTTGTTTACAGAGGTAGAAAGTAAGAATGCATCTGAGTTTCAAAGTTAGAGGATTTTAGGGTATACAATTGATTACCAAGAGAAAAAAATAGTTATTTTTGCCTGTGAACGGAATCTGTAAACCTGTAGCATTAAAAGGGGTCTTCCCCTCCCCCCCCCGTAACAGCATTTCATTCTGTTTCCCAGGCTAGAGTGCTGTGGCCTTGGCCTACCTCATAGCAATCTCCAGCTCCTGGGTTCAAGCAATCCTCCTGCCTCAACCTTCTGAGTAGCTAGGACTGTAGGCGTGTACGACCACACCTGGCTAACTTTTCTATTATTACTTTTGTTTTTGACACAGAGTCTCACTTTGTCACCCTCAGTAGAGTACGATGGTGTCATAGCTCACAGCAACCTCAAATTCTTGGGCTTAAGCAATTCTCTTGCCTCACTCTACCAATTAGCTGGGACTACAGGCGTCTGCCACAACGCCTGGCCAGTTTTAGAGACAGAGTCTTGCTTTTGCTTAGGCTGGTCTCGAACCCATGAACTCAGGTAATCAACTTACCTCAGCCTCCCAAAGTGCTAGGATTACAGGTATGAGTCACCTCGCCCACCCTAATTTTTCTATTTTTAGTAGGGAGGGGGGGGTCTTGCTCTTGCTCAGGCTGGTCTTGAGATCTGGAGCTCAAGGGATCCTTCACCTAAGCCTCCCAGAATGCTAGGGATTACAGGTGTGAATCACCATGCCCGGCTCCCCCTTCCCCATCTCTTAATGAGACAGAGCAGAGAGAGGGAGGGGACTTCCCTCACCCAGCTAGACCCCACTGGGACCTCAGGGGTCTTGCATTTTTAAATTCATGCTTAAATTATTAGGCAGTACAAAATGACCAGGAGAGCTGAGTGAGTACAGGAAATGAAGATACCAGGCTTGCTGTTTTTGTTTTGTTAGGGGAGGGCTTACCTGCCCACCTATCTAGCTTCAGATAGGTATGTGTGTGTTATATACCCCCGACACACAAATATGCATACATACAGTGCCTGATTTCCTATTGGAAGAGTATTTGGGGGGTCCCACTGCTATGCATGGCATGCCAAATGGTTCTTTCATTCATGCTCTCAGCATGAGTGGGGGAAGAGCTGGTGTGGAAGCCCAGATTTGAGAAGTGAAAGTGGGTCAGAGTTCCATGTTCAAGTTGCCACAAGCTCACACAGTAGGTTCTCAATCAGTATGCTTTGATGATAGTCTTGGTGATGACTCAGGTTGCAACCACTGGTGTGAAAAACTTTTAAGCATGCAGAGTTGGGGCATGTTAGCCATTGTGCTTTTAACATAAACAGAGTCTGGAGAATGTGGAGAATGGCCACTTAACCTAAGAACTTAGTAATTTTGTGTGTGTGTGTTCCCTGTAGCTGGTGTATTTTGTAAATAAGTGAAGGCACCAGGCCAAGAGGTCCCTGACTTGTGTAATTTATTAGACGCTGGTTCTCAGAGCTGTATTTGTTGATGGTTTCTATTCACAAAGTCAGGTGGAAGACAGCTTGACGTCACCAGGAATAACCTTGTAGTGTGTGGGAGCTTTGTCCTCAGCAGTTGTGTGGGACGGGGAAGGAGGCCACTTTTTAGGGACTCATAGTTGGAAGCAGGAATTTTTCCTTTTGTCTACCTTTTCCTTCTGTAACTCTTGCCAAGCTTCATTTAGCTGCATTGTTTTTTATACAGCATTATTCTCATATCTCACACAGTTGGGCACCATCTGTTTGCTAGGCTCAGAATCATGTAAGTGCGTACTTAGACTTCTGATAAAGCACTTGCCAGTTAATACCTTCTCTGGTCATCACTGAAGATGGAATTATGAACCAATTCCCCATAAATCCTCTAGGGAATTTAATATGGTGGTTTACTATGTACAGAGTGCTTTCATTTATCATCTTTCTTGATCTCACCCTTGTGAGGTGGGTAGGACAGGTTGCTCAAATACCCACCAACTAATGTGTAGTTTTCCTGGGGTTAGGACCGGGGAATTTCAGCTTTTAGTCTAGAGGTCAGCTAGGGTGCTTGCTATTGCAGACTTTAGCATCCTAGGGCTTATTAATGTAGTATTAGGTACCTACATGCTAGGAGATGGGGTAGTGCCTGTGGCTCAGTGAGTAGGGCTTCAGCCTCATATACCAAGGATGGTGAGTTTGAACCTGGCCCCGACCAAACTGCAACAAAAAAATAGCTGGGTGCTGTGGTGGGCACCTATAGTCCCAGCTACTCAGGAGACTGAGGCAAGAGAATCGCCTAAGCCCAGGAGTTGGAGGTTGCTGTGAGCTGACACCAAGCACTCTACTGAGGGCGATAAAATGAAACTCTGTCTCTAAAAAAATAAATAAATAAATGCTAGGAAATGGCCTTTGCTTAGAGCCACTGTTACTTGTATCCCGTGTAAGGAAGGCTTGTTCTTCTGCTAAGTGAGAAACTATAAAATAAGTAAAGATATATAGAGAGATGATTGTTTAATGTTTCTAGAATTCTTCCCACCATTATGCAAACTTTTGTAAGTCACACCCAACCTAGAGCCATATTTGTTCCACTGAAGACAGTATGTATGTGGTCGTAGTTATGCACACTCAACAAATAACCTAGAAAGAGCAGGGAGACTCAGACTGCTGGAGAAGGCATTTGGGACAGGATTTCCTAGTGGTTGGGGTTATTGTCTGGTAGAATGGAAGCCCTGGCCTTGTGATCTAAGGCTGATTTCTGTGTGAAGGGAGGAAAATGAACTATGTGAGCGCTTGAGCTTGCTCCTAGTGGTTAGTCTGTTCTCAGGCCACTCATGTATGTTGTGTGTGCTCTGAAGCTCAAAGTTGAGTTAAAGCCATCAGCTTGCTTCTAGAAGTGTGTCAGCGGATTAACTTATTGGCTTTCCCCCTGAGTGGCATTAGCTCTCACCCGGTCTCATGTTCACCATCTGGCTTTCGAGTAAGAAGTCTTCAAGTGATCTCTCTTCAGCAGGCTGCTCAGTGCCAGGGCTTTCCGAGGGCTTTTCAGCTTTCTCCCTCATCAACCCTGCGGCACGCTCTGCTCCAAAAAGAGGTAGTCTGTCTGTTGTGTCCACACTTATCTTTCTACCTCAGAGAAGGCAAAAAATAAAACCAGCTCAAAGGTGAATGAATCTTGGTAGTTAGTGACCTAAAGTCTTTTTGTTGTCAAAACTAACAAGTGGATCTATCTTCAGGTTAGTTACCCGCCCTCCCCCACTGTCCAGGGCTAGAATTGCAAGGAACATAGGTTAGGTTTTGAAATGGAATTTCTTCTACCACAGTGAAGGCTCTTTCTTCCTGTGAGATGATAGTTTGTCCAGATTTTAGTAGAGGGAGGGATTCAAGGGGGCTGAGATATTTTTTCCTTTGTTGGAAAGTAAAGCCTGGGGGTGGAGGTGTTTAAACGAACCACCTCCCTTCCTCCTAGGGAGCTAGCTGCTTTCTCCTCCTAGACTAATATGCATTGAATGGGGCTAAATGCCTAATGCTTCTGGACAGAGTCCAGCCCCTCAGCAGAGCAGCCACACTGTGGAGATACAGCTGCTGGCATTAAAGGGCTAAGCCCTTTCCAGCTGCTTTCTTTAACGGGAACCGCCTGCAGTCGGCAGCTTAAGGAAACTGTCTTAGCTCGATTAGGAGGAAATGACTAATCTCAGCATCTTCTCATGACACTGTTTTGGAGGCTCTAGGGACTATAATCCAGTGGGGTGGGAAGTAGTTGGATATTGGTGTTGGAGTGGTAGCCTCTTATCTCCTCAAAATTGTGGTCCCAGCTTGGTGTGGTCTATGTTTTGTTTGGGTCCGTGAAAAAGTGACCTCTCCCCTGGTGCTGAGGGAGAGGAGATATTATTCACTCCTATGGGTTGCCTGGGTACTTAAAAGCTGGTATAGTTGCTTGACATCTGTGGCTCAGTGAGTAGGGTGCTGGCCCATATACTGAGGGTGGCAGGTTTGAACCCGGCCTTGGCCAAACTGCAATTAAAAAATAGCCGGCCATTGTGGTGGGCGCCTGTAGTCCTAGCTACTCGGGAGGCTGAGGCAAGAGAATTGCCTAAGCCCAAGAGCTGGAGGTTGCTGTGAACTGTGTTGCCACAGCATTCTACCGAGGGTGACAAAGTGAGACTCTGTCTCAAAAAAATAAAAAGAAAAAGCTGATATAACAATAGATGTGTGGAGTTGACAGCATATGAGAGCCATGGAATCCATTACCCTCAGAGGAGGGAGAAAAGACTTGAGATCCTCTAATAAGGATCCTGCTTTGGTCTTCCATTCCTCTTTTCATTTAAACTTAATTTGGCCGAGAGGGATGGCGCATACCTGTGATCCTAGCACTTTGGGAGGCCAAGGCAGAAGGATTGCTTGAGTTTGGGAGTTCAAGACTAACCTGGGCAAGAGTGAGATCCTCATCTCCAGTAAAATTAGAACAATTGGCTCGGCGCCTGTGGCTCAACGGGCTAAGGCGCCAGCCACGTACACCTGAGCTGGTGGGTTCTAATCCAGCCCGGGCCCGCCAAACAACAGTGACGGCTGCAACCAAAAAATGGCCAGGCGTTGTGGCGGGCGCCTGTAGTCCCAGCTACTTGGGAGGTGGAGGCAAGAGACTCGCTTGAGCCCAGAAGTTGGAAGTTGCTGTGAGCTGTGATGCCACAGCACTGTCTCCAGGGTGACAGCTTGAGACTCTTATCTCAAAAAAGAAAAAAAAGAACAATTAGCTGGACATCATGGAGTATACTGGTAGTCCCAGCTACTATGAGAGGCTGAGGAAGGAGGATCTCCTGAGCTGAGCCCAGGAGTTGGAGGTTGCAGTGAGCTACAGTGAGGCCACTAAACTCTATCCAGGGTAACAGAGTGAAACTTGTTTCAAAGAAACACACCCCTCCCCCCAAAATTCAATTTAAAGAGCCAAGATTTAAATCATTTTATTTATAAGATGTACTTTAAAAGTATATTACTAATATGGTTGGGTGCGGTGGCTCACACCTGCAATCCTAGCACTCTGGGAGGCCCAGGCAGATGGATTGCCTGAGCTCACAGGTTCAAGACCAGCCTGAGCCAGAGCAAGACCTCTTTTCTAAAAATAGCCAGGTGTTGTGGTGAGCTCCTGTAGTCCTTGTTACTTGGGAGGCTGAGGAAAGAGAATTGTTTTAGCTCAAGAGTTTGAAGTTGCTGGGAGCTGTGACACCATGGTACTTTACTCAGGGTGACAAAGTGAGACTCTGTCTCAAAAAATAAAATAAAATAAATATATATATAATTAATATATCTCTGAGACTTGGGACATCTTATAATCAGTAGCATCTTACAAATATGATGTAGTGTTTTTTCTTTGTTAACAGCTCATAAAAGTGGTGGTGCGTCTCACAAGCAATGTCTGGGGTGGAAGTGTCAGCCGTTCACATGAGATAGGCTGTTGGATGGACCATGTGTGCAGGCTAGGGAACCTGCTAGTTGGCTGTGTCAAAGAGGTATTAAAACAGGGAGTCCCTCAGGTCTGGAGGGAAGCTGCAGTATAGGAAAAGCAGAGAACACAAGGCTCAGCCCACATACCTGGCACGAAGGAGCAGACAACTGATGTGTATGATAGGGTCAAAATCTGTCCCAGTCATGACCCTCAGGAGCCATTACATGGACTCCTGTATCAGGAGAGGAGGGAGAAGGCCATTGTGAATTAGTGATTATATGATCAAAATAACAGTATATCCTGACAGATGCAACACACGAAGGATCAGAGATGTTAGCATCTCTGTCTGGGGGGAGTTGGGAATGTTTGTTGCAATCCTCTGTCCAATTTGCTCACCCAATCCAGAACATCACAGGAAGGTCTTTCCTCCCTTAAAGCTAGAAGTCTGTGATTAGGGCACCAACCCAAAAAAGGGACGCCTATCTCACAGGATAGATACTAAAGATAAGGAACCTCCTGCCCTGAAATGAAATGTGGGCTAAACAATATATAGTTTTGAGGTTTTCCTGTTTAGGTAGAGACAGGTGTTCAAATAACTATGAAGTAGTGTTAATTCAGTGCCAGGATAGAAGTGGGTGCAGTGCTGTGAAAGGAACTCAGTGAAGGGAGGGAGATGGAGGCTCAGAGAACCTCAGAGGTCATGACAAAGCTAGAACTCAGGATGAGGAAGGCAGCTGGTGGGGTGTGGGAGACCAGAAGTATGTTCCCAGGCAGAGGCCCTACCTCCAGTCTGTTGCTCTAGAGCTGGACAGCCTGCTGGTGTGGCCTCTTCTCTGAACAAGGGCTGGGACTCATTCTGTCTGTCCATGGGGATAGAGTGCTAGTTATTGGTCCCCACCTCTGTCTCTGGCCTCCTCCACCTCCAACTCTGACAATAGCTAGCCCTTTATCTCTCTTAATCAGAGCTCTGAAACATTGTTTTTCAGTTCCCCTTTTCTGCTAATTAACTGCAGCCTATTAATTAGTGCCATTGGACTCCCCACTCCCATGAACCCCATCCACTAACCATGCCTCACCTCCCCAGCTTTTGTTAAATACATGACCGTGCCTTCATGTAGCTACCTCTCCCTGAGAAGTGATTACAGATCTTGGCAGTGCTGACCCCCTGCCCAGATGCCCACAGTGGCTACAGTTTGGCTGGATGCTTCATCTTGATTAGCCCTTAACTTCTTCCCTCCTTCCCTCCTTGTCTTCTTTGACATTGCCAGGGCCTGGCACTAGGCTGTAGGTTAAAATCCCTCTTAATAACAAGCATCAAGCTCCTTTTTCCTTGGGTCTGATTTCTGCACTCCCTGGTGGCTGCTCCGGGTCATGGAGACAGTGCTGTGGGACCAAAGGGACTGAGGCAATCACCTCGCCTGGCCTAGTGGAGTCTCCCACCAAAACCCAGATCAGCTTATTCCTGATCACTTGACCTCGTTGTAGATAACAATAACTTTGGTCTGTACTACCCCTTTAACCGTCAGCTCTGATGTCAGCTCCCTTTTGTTTATTTACCTTTCCTGTAAAATGCCAAATCATCAAATCCTGGTGACTTTTCACCCTTCTCACCCCACTCAGCTTCCTTTTTTTTTTTTTTTTTTAAGACAGTTTCACTTTGGGATGGTGCCTGTGGCTCAAAGGAGTAGGGTGCCGGCCCATATGCCGGAGGTGGCGGGTTCAAACCCAGTCCCGGCCAAAAACTGCAAAAAAAAAAAAGACAGTTTCACTTTGTTGCCCTCCATTGAGTATCTAGCTTCATAGCTCACAGCAATCTCAAACACTTGGGCTCAAGTGCTTCTCTTGCCTCGGCCTCCCAAGTAGCTGGGACTATTGATGCCCATCACAATGCCTGGCTCTTTTTAGAGACAAGGTCTCACTCTGGCTCAGGCTGTTCTCCAACTCCTGAGCTCAAGCAGTCCACCTGCCTCAGCCTCCCAGAGTGCTGGGATTATAGACGTGAGCCACCATGCCCAGCCCCCCATTCAGCTTTCTTACCCTCATCCCCTGAATCTCCCCCAATCAATTCTCCCAGCTGTGATTAATTCAGTGTTGTACTTGTTCTAGGGAGGCCCTTTTTTCTGTTCCTTGTGTTTTAATTCTTGACTCCTGTTTCCTCTAGGATTCTTCCCTTTCCTCAAACACACATACTCTCCCATTAGCTCAAGCTAAGCCTAGGGCATGGGAAGGAAGTGGTCCCTTGTTTAGTAACAGCCCAGGCCTCTTTAGAAGCTGCAGGGAAAGCAGCTGAGCTCCTGGTAGATGTAATGCAGTCTACTTGATGATGATGGTAAATTAGCCACCAGTGATTGAGATCTGACTATATGTCAGACATGGTGCTAGACACACACCTCATGTAGTTTGTTCAGCACCCCTTTGACTGTATTCCATTTTCCAGATCAGGAAAGGGAGGCTCAGGATCCTTGAGTAACTTGCACAAGTTCACACGGATAGTAATTGCCTGACTTGTATTTAAACCTCTATTCTACATAGGGATGTGTAGTTTTTTCTCTTTTTATTTTATTTATTTTTTTTGAGTTTTTGGCCAAGGCTGGGTTTGAACCCCCCACCTCTGGTATATGGGGCTGGCACTCTACTCCTTTGAGCTACAGGCACCGCCCTATATATATATATATTTTTTTTTTTTTTTTTTGAGACAGAGTTTCACTGTGTCACCCTCAGTAGAGTGCTGTGGCATCACAGCTCACAGCAACCTCAAACTCAGGGACTTAAGCAATTCTCTTGCCTTGGCCTCCCAAGTAGCTGGGACTACAGGTGCCACAATGCCTGGATATTTTTGGGTTGTAGTTGTCGTTGTTTGGAAGGCCTGGGCTGGATTTGAACCTGCTAGCTCCAGTGTATGTTGTTGGTGCCCTAGCCACTGAGCTACAGGTGCTGAGCCAGTTTTTTCTTTTTTTTTAAATTTTAGTCCACAGAATTCTTTGGGGCAAAATAATTTTCTTTGGAAAGTGAAAGTTTCCATGTCATTGTGCTGCTACTCCTCCTCCTCCCACAGTCCCAGGAAGCCGAATGTATCTCCCAGCCTGGCCCCTTCCTGGGCTTTTCCCCCTTGGGCATTGTGGTCCTTGATCAGGTCTGTCCTCTTTATACCTGGAAGTAGCAGGTTAAAGATGAGCAGTGGGGTTGGGAAGCAGGGCTTCCTGCCAGCCAATCGGAAGCGATCGCCTAGGCTCTGAGCGAGGAGGCATCATCTGCTCCTGCTAAGACAATCATCAACATAAAAGGCTAATTGTATTAATCACCAAGGCACCAGTCCTAGTCTCTCTCCCTTTCAGGAGAATTATGAATTGCAATTGCAGATGGCTCCACTGATTGAAAGCAGTGCTCAGCAGGGGGACGGGTCATATCAGATTACACACCATTAATTAAAAACTTCCCTGATGTCCGGGAGGAAGAGAATTCATACCAAGAGCTGGCCTGGTGGTTCTCTGTCCTTCCCATGCCCCCTGCCCTGACTCAGACCCAGGGGCTGTGACGATGAAGCCTGCTTCCCCCAGTTAGAACCACTGAGACTCAGCTCCTCAGAGGCCAGCCCTTCCATCCTCCAAACAGATGGCCTGCTGTCCTATTAAAGGGCTCCAGAGGAGAAGCTACCCTTTGGTTGCTTATTTCCATGTCTAACCTTCGATGCTCTTCAGCTTCTAACCTAATTCCTCATTTCTCAAGCTTATTTCCTCTTGGCTCTATTCTGATAGAGAACAGCTTTAAAGAACTATTAATGAAAATGCTCCCTCCCCCCCAGCTTTCTCTGCAGGCAACCAACCTTACCCTTTTGACCTGTAAGTCCCTGGGACAGCTGTTATGGAGCCTGCTCTGGAATAGTGGATGGAGACTCCAATGTCTGGCTATGCACCCTCTTCCCAGCATAGGCTTCTCAGTTGCTGTCATTTTGGCTTATGGGGAGTTGTAACCCCGGAATTTTCTTCTTTGATCTATCACTGTCTCTTCTCCCTCCCCAGCTGCCCAGTTTCAGTCACTCATTCATCAAACTTTTATTGAGCACCCAGTGTGTGCTTGGCTCTGGGGACACCAATAATTTGTCAAGGAGCTTACTGTATTAGTTCCACCAGCACCTCCCCCCACACACACCCTCTAGTTCCTGCTTCCTCCCTGTGGCTGTAGCTTGTGTAAGCCCCTGTGGAGCTCTATTTTAGAAAATTCTAAGCTGGCAGCTAAGAAGACAGTAAGGGTCCATGCTCCTGAGCTGGGTGACCTTTAGCAAGTCAGCCATATCATCTGTATGCACACACACACACACCCAGCTGTCCCTGCTCATAAAGGGCACAGGCAGCCCTGGGCTATGAGAGATTGTGAAGATGGATGAGTGGGACCCATCTTGGAGAGATGTAAGTAGTATCTCCACTGATGATATTACAGAACAGCTGCTAGGGCTGCAAGTACCAGGGACTCAGCTACTGTACTGGTCACAGGCTAGGCCCATACCCTGCCTTTGAAAGACTTTGGCAGCCTTTCCCCATCCTCGGTCCCTTGGGAGACATCACGAGAAAAGGACCTATCTTCTACGTGGATTTGGTTGCTATATCTCAGGATACCATGGTGATGAGCGCCGTAGAAATGAGAACTGACTTTTATTGGCTTGTCTCTTCATTCCAAGGTCCCTCCCCAAGACCCTTGCACCCACAAAGCTCCCAGGTCAGCAGACCCAAGAGAAAAGGAGGGAGGGTCCCTGCTAAGTATATCCAGTGAAATGAGAGAAAAGGTGACTCCTCCCTCCCTCTCAATCATCTTCCTCTCTGCTCTCTCTTTCCTCCCATTACCAATAGCAATTGTATTCAGACCTAATAACAGTAACAGCAACAATAATCATCTTTTATTGGGGTTGTTTTTCTAGCATTTTCACTTCCAAAAGCATTTTCCAAGTTCTTGTTTTCACAACAGTCCTTGGGGGGAGGATTGTGTCCATTTTATAGCTAGGGAAGCCAAGATCCAAACGGGACCCCAAGTCATGGGCAGAGTAGATATACAATAGCCTTTAAATATTAACCAACCAATTTGGAGTTCAGTAGACCTTCGAAGGAACTAAACCTCAAATATCAGTTTCCTGGGTCATTCTCGGGTTCCCACCATCCTTAGGACTTATTTGACAGGTTTTTGGGGGATCCTGGTAATGATAAGAAGGAAGCAGGAGATGGCTTTCTTTGACCCAGGTAATGAACAGAGGGCATGCTTAGGGTCTTCCCCTCTCAGGACTGTCCCTGTGAATGTCGCTATAGGGTGGAAGTCAGGGCAAACAACTGGGGAGAGCTTCTCCTGGGAAAGGCCTGTCTGGCTCAGACCTCGTCCCTGTACCCTGACCCTCTGCCAGCCTGAGCAAAGGTTCTCTGTGTCAGTTCTCCCCTAAAGTGGGGTTCTGTCCTGAGTGTTTGGAGAAGTGAGGAATAAAGATCTTGTAGGAGGTCAGTCTCTGTCTTTCAGGAAGCCCCTAGTCTGGGAGGGGAACCATGGCTCCCAAACTATAGCCAAGGGTGGAAGAATCCCTCTCAAAAGCTCAGAGGCTGTTTCAGGGCCCGATTATTTCAGAAAGATCCCCAGGGTTTCCTAAGGTCCCTCGGGCCCTCAGTGCCTAAGTAGAGTAGCCATCTGGACCGTAATTTCCTTTTTCCCCAGGACATAGGGCTCTGGAGGATCAGGGCTCCCACTGGGGTCTAGCTGGTTGAGGGAAGTGAAGAGAGATTATCAAGTCCCCTGTCTCTCTTTGCTCTCTGTCTTATTAAGAGATGGGGAAGAGGGGCTGGGCATTGCGCTCACACCTGTAAGTAATCCTAGCACTCTGGGAGGTCGAGGGGGGAGGATCCCTTGAGTTAGTCATTTCACAAGCCTGAGTGAGAGCAAGACCCTGTCTCTACCAAAAATAGAAAAATTGGTTAGGCATTGTGATGGGCGCCTGTTGCCCCAGCTACTTGGAAGGCTGAGGCAGGAGGATTGCTTGAACCTCAGAAGTTTGAGGTTGCTGTGAGCTAGGCTGATGCCATGGTACTCTAGCCTGGGTAACAGAGTGAGATTCTATCTTAAAAAAAAAAAAAAGAAAAAGGGAGACGGCCTAGAGGGAGTGTACTAGACAGATTTGCTCCTGGATTCTTTCCATCTAGAAATGTAATGCCAGGGAGAGGGTTGGCACCCGCTTCCCTACCCTGTTAGGATAAGATGTCAAGCCTTCCCACCACCCCCTTCCAGGAAAACCAAATTAGGTCATAAAAGGCATGTTGCCTACCTACAGGGCTCCCTCTCTGAAACAAGGGTGCAGCAAAGTCTCTGCCACCTCACACACTCTCCATTTCTGTGTCCCCTGAACTGGACTGGGATTCTTTCTTCTGGGGCTCCACCCCTACCACTCTCTCCACCTCTGCAGTGCCTGTGAGGATGGCCAGTCGCTGGGCCAGGGTCTTGGTGTCAGGGAACAGGATAAAGTTGTAGATCAGTGAAGCCAGGACAGCTCCTGTCAGGGGTCCCACCCAGAAGACCTGAGGAGAAGGAAGTAGATACCCTACCCATGAGCTGTCAGCACCATGGCGGGGGGCGGGGGCTTTGGGGCGCCTGCCTGCTTCCCTAGAGCTGACTCGGTCTCCCAAGTCTTCTTCAACTGTTTACAAGGTGGTAAACGTGAGAACCATGAGTCCTGCCTCCTGAGCTCTCATGGGGAGGGGATCTTGTCTTCCATGGGTCTGGGCCCGGGCTGTGTAGCAATGGTTGGGGCCAGGGGTCCAGTCTCCTCTCCCCATCCCATGCCTCTTTGCTCCATCTCCTCCATTTTAGCCCTGAGTCCTGGTTATTGCTGTTTCTATCTCTGCTGCTGTGTCTTTCTCTATCTGATTATCTTTTTCTTTATCCAAGTTTGAAAATTGATTCCTCTGCTGGAGGAAGTGAATAAGAAAACAGCCAGTGTAGGCTATAACTCAATTATAGTACAAGAATATGGGGAAAGGGGTAAGGGAGGGGAGAGGGTGGGTGGGTGGAGAGAGGGTAAATGGTGGAATCACACTTATGGTGCAGCTTAGAATGGACAGGTGAAACCTACTAAATGCAGAACACAAATGTTTTCACATGATAAAAGAAAATCTCATGAAGGTTATGTCAAACAGTTGGATGAAAATATTTCAGATTGTATATGAAGCCCACACACTGTACCCCATGATTGCACTAATGTACACAGCTATGATTTAATAAAAAATAATAAAAATAAAAATAAAAAAAGAAAACATCCAGGTCTTAAAGTTTGGGCCAAAGGTTCAGCTCCTGACCTGGCCCATTCTTTGCCAGTCTATTGGACACCTGGGGTATTGAAGCTGGAAAGGAAGTATAAGCTGGGATACTCAAAAGCTGGCGTTCTGAGCCTAGGGAAACCTCCACACTAGGGTGAAAATGGTGGTGGTGATGTGGGTTGTCTCCCCAAGTCTTTGTGGACTTACTATTGACAAAACCTAATGTTTACTGTCCTTACCAAAGCCCTTTCCCTCCCCCATGACAACTAGCAAAGGGTCTCACCCAGTGTACTGTGAACTTCCCGATGATGACAGCAGGACCGAAGGAGCGGGCTGGGTTCATTGAGCAGCCAGTGAAGTAGATCTGGAGAGCAAGTGCGGGGTCAGGGTGTGCAAAGACAGCAGGTGCAGGGGCACTGTGTGAAGAGGCCTATGGTAGGCCTAGGAGGGGTGAGGCCCCTTTGCCCCAGCCTAAAGCCCTGGCCCCAGTGGCCTCTGCAGCATCATATCCTGGGCCTAGAGTACACGGGGCTCAGGGAGGGACACTTCCTGGCCTTCAGGGCCCTGCAGCTTCCCCAGGAAGGGACCCAGTGTATGCATGTGCATGGTTTCCCCTTTGTCCCTTACCCCAATGAGGTGGCCCAATGCCACAGAGATCCCAATCATGGTAGCTGGGGAACCTGATGTCTGACGGCTGTCGGTGGAAGCAAAGACACATAGCACCAGCTGCAGGGTCAGAACCAGCTCCACTGCCACTGCCTGGCCAATCGAGACGCTGTTCCGGACCTGGACAGAGGGGATTATGCTGGAGTAGATGCAGGCTCTGCCCATGATGGTGAAACCCCCTGGGCTTGGTCTCCTCAGCTGTAAGGATGGGTGACACCTCACCGCTGCTCGGCTCCAGGACTTGAGATCTGTGCAGTGGAGCTGGACACTTGCTCCCTGCAGGAGAGATTGGCACTCTTCCTACCCCACCAACTGGTTGGTTGGAGCTAGGGGTTTAGGAGGGGGAGCCAGGAGCTCAGGACTGATGGGAAAGGGAAGGCCTTAGAAGCTGGGGATGCTTGTTTGAGAGGAGGCTAGGGTCAGAGTGGAGGAGGAGTTTGGGGAAGTAGGTAGAACATCGATGGTTAGGGGCCTGGGGATGGGGGACTGAGGCAGGCCTCTAGGGTAGGGAAGGAGGAATTTGGGAAGAACGGAGGGGCAGAAGACTTGGAGTAGAGCTCGGAGAGGAAAATGAAGCACTTGCAGGGCCCCCTGCCTCTACTCACAGCCCTAGCCCTCCCTTGGCCACATCTACCCTTTAAATGCCTGGTCCTTCTCTGACTCCTTCCCCTTTGTGGTGGCTTCTTTCTTCATCTGTTCTTCACACCACAATTCCACTCTATTCTTCCTAGATTAAGGCCATAGGGTGATTCCTTTGGGACCCAGTGTCCAGCCAGAGCAGGTATGGAACGTGAGGCTGAGTTGTTTCTTCCTCAGGTCTGGCCCTCCACCCTCACCACTTGTGTGGACGGACTCCCTCCTCCTGGCCCTGGCACGTACCCCTCCTTGCACCTACCACGTTAATCCCAATGGTTTCTCGGATGTCTCCCGGGGTGACCCCATAAAGCAGAGCAGCCCCTACGGTGGCCCCGGCCAGCTGGGCAACCACATAGGCCATAGCACGGGGCAGAGAGATGTGGGAGCTCACAAGGAAAGCCAGTGTCACAGCAGGGTTGGCGTGGGCCCCACTGGCCTTCCAGGTGACCTGCACGGCCATGGCTGTGGCCAGGTTGAAGGTGATGGCAATCTGTAGCACAGAGGGAAGTGCCGAGGGCCAGTGCAGCGCTGAGCCCACACCAAAGAACACGTACAACCCCGTGGCCAGGAACTCGGCAAACAGTGCCCTGATGACAGCTGGCCAAAGCCTGCATGACAACATCCTAGCCCAGGCGTGTCCCTCTGGCTGTACGGCTTCCATGTCCTGTCTTGACTGTCACCTCCTTTGCTCCAAGGACCTCTCTTCTGTCTTCTTGTCTCTGGTTTCTGGCTGACTCTGGCTTTTACCCTCTGTGGGGGTTTCTCCAGGCTCCACCAGCAGTGCCTCCACTACTTTCCTGCCCCAAGGAGTGTACTGGTCAGACTGGCAGGGAGCGGGCGGGTGGGTTATGTGTGTCTGGGAGGGTGGGAGCTGTGGGTGTGGTGTGAGGAGTTGCTCACATGCCTGCTCCACCTGAGCTCACCTGATTGGGGGCTCAGGAATGGAGGAAGCAGTGGTAAGGGCCGTCCCTGGGTGCTGAGCTGGAACCTTCCAGGAGATTTTCCAGGGCTAGCCAGATCTAACTCTGCTGTAGGTAAAGATCTAGCTTGAGGGTCACAAATGAAGGGCAGCATGGGATTTCTGAGCATTCATGTCCTAATGTTTGCTTTGATGGAGCAAGATCACTCAGATCCCCAAGTCCAAAGCCTGCTTCAAGACCAAGGGGTCTGTTCTGGCCCCCTTTGTCTTTGAGCTCTACCTACAGATGGGCTGAGTCTGTGCTGCTCCCCTTAAACCTATATGAGATATTAAATACTCTCCTCTATTCCCACCAAAAACCCCTCTCATGGAATGCAGATGTGAACAGAGTTGGCTTTGCTAAGGACTTGGGCCTGTGGGGTGGGAAGGCCAGAAGAAGAAGGGGTTTATTCGACAGATAATCAAACAGTATCAGGTCACACACATGGCAGGGGCACCTCTGCTGTGGACCTGCTATCCACCAGCGGATATTTCCACTGGCCCTTCACTCATTCCTCCCCACCTCTCTGCCTCCCCTACCCTGCCCCTCCCTTCTCAGTTCCTCCCTGGGAGGGCCAAAAAGATTCCTCTCCTTTCTCATGCAAGGGCAGCTTAAACATTTTTGTGGCTCTGCTGGCCCTAAAATCACCTGTGCCCTAGGCTCTCCGCTTTTGCCCCCAGAAACATATCAAGGTATTTTTCTGAAACAAAAGTATCCTTTCCTTAAGAAGAATCTGCTAAGCTGTTGAATAATAATCTCTTCTTACCCACATCTGGGTGCCCTGTTCTCGCCCCTGGCCAATCTACCTGCCCACAGATGTCCCTGTCTGTTCTCAGGATCCTCTAATGCAATCTGTCTCAAAATGAGGTCCTTCTCTCTACCCCCAATCTTGTTTCTTCCAGCTCAGTTGGTGGTGCCTGGGAAGCATCCTTGACCCTCTCTCTCTCCCTCCCCTATACAATAAAAGCATCAAGTCCTGCTGATTTTGAATCCTAAATATCTTCTGTGTCCTCTTTTGCCACCCCTGCTGCCCTGCAGCCTTTAACCAGTCTCTCTGTCTGCTCCCTTGCTCTGCTCCAATCAATTCTCCACACTGCAGCCCCAGTGCTAAAATGCAAATCTGATCGTGCTGCTCCCCTGCTAAAATCCCTGTAAAGCCTCCCATTTCTCTGGAAGCTCTGTGCCTGCCTTCAGGGACTCTGCTCCTCTTCCCTCCCCTCTCCCTACTGCCTGCCTCATCCTTTACCCTCTGCCCCTCAGATGAACACCCTGCTGGTTTCTCTTAGGAGGATGCTTTCTCTTCTTCCACTCCCCTTGTTTAGGTTACTCCTAATTCCTCCCAAAAGCTCAGCTTTGAGATCACTTGCTCCATTCCTGGGCCTCTTGTGCTCCCACCACATCTAGGCATTTTCATATATTATAGTCACCACAGGTTGTCCAATGAGGCAACATAGTGAGCTGTGGCGGGGCAGGAACCAAATTTTGTTCATCCTTACATACAGTGTCTTGCACAAAGGTTGCCATAGTAAGTTCACAGTAAATATTTGTTGAATGAGTGAATGAATGAGTAAAAACTTCTTGACCCCCTAGGGCAGTTGGCCTCTGTGTTGGCTTCGTTTCAGCCTTATATCTATCCCCACCTGGGACTGAGCCCTCTTCACCCTATCCCCCACGCCCCTCCCCCCTTCTCCTCCATGCCTCTCTGCTCCCCATCTGTGCTGCTGATCGCTGCTGGAGAAACTCGCCCAGCCATGAAGACTGCTGCCGTGACAAGTCCACGGTCTGGCCTCAGCAGGGGTGGCAGCTTTGCTCAGCAATCCTTCCATGGCTGTCCCCCCCATTCTCTAAATCTTCCCCACTTTTTTTTGTAGAGACAGAGTCTCACTTTATCGCCCTTGGTAGGGTGCCGTGGCGTCACACAGCTCCCAGCAACCTCCAACTCCTGGGCTTAGGCGATTCTCTTGCCTCAGCCTCCCGAGTAGCTGGGACCACAGGCGCCCGCCACAACGCCCGGCTATTTTTCTGTTTTGCATTTCGGCCGAGGCCGGGTTTGAACCTGCCACCTTCGGTATATGGGGCCTACTTGATGAGCCACAGGCACCGCCCAGTCTTCCCCACTTTTCAAGTATCCTATTCGCTCTGGCTTTCTCTCAGCAGATGACTGCCCCATGCCTCCCATCCCACTTACAAAGCCAAGCTACCAGGCAAGACTTTGTCCCACCCTTCCTCCCCAGCCATGGCCTTCCCAGCAGCTGTCACATACCCCCACCAGTGCCCTATGTCCTTGAAAAAGAGGCAGCCCTTTCCTTGTGTGCAAATTGGGGAACAGGAGATCCCCCTTGTATTCTTGGCTCCCTCTGAGCAGCAGGGGCCCTCTCTTGACAATCCCAGTCTCAGCTGTGGCTTTCACATCTCCCTTTGTCTTGACTTCTTCCCTTCCAAGGTGCCGGGGTAATCTCAGAGCAGTGGAAAATCAGGCTTGCAGCCATCTACTTACTGCACTAGAGCCCCTGGCCACCTAATTGAAACTGCTCTGGAAAAGACCATCATGCCCTCCTTTCTAGCTCTCCTCTCCCTTGGCCTGCTGAAGCACCTGCACTGCCTGCCATTTCCTTCCTGAAGCTTCTTTTTTTCCCTGCCTATGTGGCATGGCCATCTCCTGGCTCTCCTCCCAACTCTCTGAGGGTGTCTTGTTAGCCTCTATCGATGGCTACTCTGCTGACCTTTAAACCCAGGCCTTGTCTGTTCCTGGCCCACGGCTCTTCCCACTCCTGGTGACACTGCCTGAACTGCCCTGTTGACATCTGTGGCTTGCATCCCCTCCACAAACTGTTGACTCACAACACTGCCTCCAGCCCAGACTTCTCTCTTGAACTCCAGACCACGTGACCTCCTCATTGAACCTTCCAGCCTGTGCCTCCTTGTCCCTCTCCCATTGAGTGGCTCCAGGTCGGAGCCCCAGAATCATCCAGATACCTTTCCTTCCCTCAGCCCACACTAAAGAGGTGATGAGGTTCCTGGTAGTTCTTTCTCACATCTGACACCTCTTCTCATTCTCATTTGCCACTGGCCCAGTTCAGCCCTTATTGTCTCCCCTGGGATTATTCCATTAACCTTACTGGGCTCTCCAACTTCCCCTACATCTGTACCCCTCCTCACCACTCTCTTCTCCACTGCCATTTCTTCCAAAATGCAAAGCTTATTACACTACCCCTTTGCTCAAAAACCTTCAATGGGGGTGGTGCCTGTGGCTCAGTGAGTAGGGCGCCGGCCCCATATACCAAGGGTGGCGGGTTCAAACCCGGCCCTGGCTGAAATGCAACAAAAAAATAGCCAGGTGTTGTGGCGGGCGCCTGTAGTCCCAGTTATTCGGGAGGCTGAGACAAGAGAATTGCCTAAGCCCAGGAGCTGGAGGTTGCTGTGAGCCATGAAGCCATGGCACTCTACCAAGGGCAACAAAGTGAGACTCTGTCTCTAAAAAACAAACAAACAAACAACCACTAAAAAACCTTCAATAGTTCCCCATTGCCTCAGGATCCACATAGACATGGATTTTCAGGCTTCCTCCCCCTGCTCACCCTGCACCCTCTACCCCAGCCAGGTCAAAGATTTTATACTTCCCCCAAATGAGCTTCTGAGCCCTCTGTGTGCTGATTTTGGAATGCCTTTCCTCCTTGTCCCTCTCTCAAGACTTTGCATAAGTGCAGTTTCTCTAGGAAGCCTGCCCCAACCAGCAGAGAAGTAGGGCTTGAGTGAGGCCAGGGCTGGTTGTGGCTTCTGCCTCCTCACTGCCTCCACTGCTCCAGAGCAGACTTCCCTCCCTGCCTTACATGGGGAGTCATTCAATAAATGCTCAAGAGAGGATGGAGTGTGGGTGCCATTCCTCCCTAGCATGGTGGGCTCCCTGCCTGGAGGCTTCTCAGTACCTTCAAGGGCACCACTCTCCTTCCCTCCCTTCAGACAGGGACAGTAGAGGGCTTAATGGGCAGACACTTACCAGCGCCTGCATCTGACCTCATCCCAGTTTCTGCACTTGTAAAACTGGCCCCAAATGGCAGCAACATTTATCTGTTGAGAGCTTTTGACAAGAAACTGAGAACATTTTGAACATTTCCATGTACACTGCACCCCTAACCAGCTGCTTAATTTCCGTGACCTCAGTACCCCCATTTATAAAATGGGGGTGATAATCCCCACCCCACTCTGTGTTGTTAGGAGTAAATGTGCTGACACCCAGCAGAGTGCCTCCGACTCAGAAAATGTTGGTAATTAGGATTGCAACTCCCTTCCCTCTCCAGTGAGAAACTGTGAGGACTGGGCTGGGGTGGCAGCCCCTGCTCCGGGCAGGAGCCTGAGAGCATTAAGTGCAGTGGAAGCCTGTATCCCCAGCTGGCTTACAGCAGGACCTCCTTGAGCCCTACCTGGCCTGGGACAAGGTCCTTCACCCCCTGAGGCGAGGCAGGCACTGTGCAGGGCCTGCCCCAGCCTGCAGCTTCCTGGCCCCAGGCAGTCCAGGGCTCTAATGCCAAGCTTTGAGCTCACTCATGCTCAGAGGCCTTTTGCCAAGCCCCACACCTGGTTGCTTAGACTGCTTGCCAGTGTGAGGTCTGACAGGTCCTCTCAGGGCTCAGGGGAGACACAGGGAGCAAGAAGGAAGGGGAGGGGAAAGGTACTGGGGAAGAAGAGAAGGAAGAATGAAAACTTGACAGAAGGAAGGGATTCATCTCATCAGTCACCACAAAACATGGAAAGGTCGGGAGGCCTGATATCTTCATCCGTCGTTGGTGACAGCAGTGGAGAAAGCTGAGGCTGAGAGGAGCTCAGAGATCTGCTATCCCCAGCAATCCCTCCTCCTGTCCCCCCATCTAGGCAGCCCTCTGCGCATTCCCCACCTCTGTCCCCAGTCCTCCTCCGTCTCTAGAGTCCCCCACAGCACCACGTCCGCTGTCTACTGGGGAGGTGAAGGGTGGAGAAGGCTCCTATAGGAGAACCGCGCCTCTTCCTGGGTCAGTCTCCAATTGGGGCAGAGGGCCTGAGAGGTGACTGGGCACGTGTGTGCTTGGGTATGCGCGCACACGTGTGCCCCTCGGCGAGCGCTTGGGGCCAGGCTCCAGGTCCAGCCGAGCGCCCCGTGGGAATGAACGGTAGGGGTGGGTTGATGCGGCTCCACACACCCAGCAGACGCAGCCCTTGGGTATACCTGAAGGTCTGTGTGGCTCCGAGCCCGAGAAGTGTGGGGTTCGTGTGTGCGTGCTCGCGGGGGACTGGGCTTTGTGAACCCGCAGACTGGCGGCTCCTGGAAGATCGCAGGCCAGGAACGCAGCGCCCCCTGCTGGCCAGACGGGCCTGATCTCTGCGACTCTTCAGCCCGAAGCCCTGGAGCCGGTCGGATGTCCCCTGCGGGAAGCTCAAGGCCCGTCCCCTCTGACCGGGTGCCCCCCACCCCGAAGGCCTGTCTCCCAATGGTCCGCCGTTCACCCTGGCACGCTTCCCGTTGCTAGGCTGGAGGGAGAGGCCAGCCTCGTAGTTGTGGCTGTGCCTGAACCTGAGACTTCTAGAGACCAAGTCGGGTGAGGCGCCCCTCTCTTCTGCACCTCCGCCCAGACAGTGCGGTGGGGGTGGGCTTGGGGTAGGCTGCTTCCTGGTGGCCGCAGGGGACCCAAGCCTGAGAGACTCCCGGTGTCCTCCATCACCACCCTCGCGCTGGCTAGAGCCCAGACCCAGGGCTGGCGGACGAGGAGGCCGAGCGGCTGTGGATTCGGTGGACGAGGTCCCCCCCTGCTGGCCGAAGCTGGCGCGTGCACCCGGTGGCCCCGGCCCGGGAGGCCCGAGGTGGTGGGAAGGTGCACGTGGCGCCGACCGTGAAGGCTCCGAGAAGGCTGGGGCCGAGGTTCACACACACGCTCTGCCATATGGTGTTCACTGCAGCCCCTGGCACTGACTCTCACCAGCCAGGGTCTACAGCTTCTTCTGTCCCTTCTCAAGCCATCTTCCGGCTTGTGCCCCCCTCCTCTTCAGAGGCAAAACTGAAGACCAAGGGCAGAAGCGGTTCCGAAGCCAGAGCAGCCAGCGCTCCGTACGCTCCGGCGGGCAGAGGCGGGTGGCTGAGGTCCCAGGGAGGCGCTCTGGTTTCTTTTCGCACCCCTTTACTGAGTGCACCAGCAGCTTATTTCTGCCCATTGTTCTCATTCTCCCCGCACAGCCACCCATGAGGTAGGTGAAAGCATCCCTATTTTAGAGGAGGTAATTAAAGCTCAGAGAGCTTATGTTGCTCAAAGCAGCGCAGCAAATTTGACCAAGGGTTGTCCAGGCTGGGCATGACTCCCATCACCTTCCCAGAAAGCTTACCAGACCCAGACCTCTCCCCTCATCCACTCCTTACAACTGCCCTGGGAGGAAAGCAGTTTTTATCCTCATTTTACAGATTCAGAGATGGAGGCCCAGATAGTTTAAGGGGGTTTCCTAAGGAGTGTCAGTGACAGCAAGGGCAGAGCTCCAGAGAGTAGGACAGTAGGGACGCTGACGAGCAGAGGGAGGAGAGAAGACCAGGAAAAGGTCTGGGCCGCATGTGGCTTCGGTAAGGGGACAGAGGGTGGGCTGCTCCCGCTGAGCACAGGCTCTCAGCATGGCACCTTTTTGAAAAATCAAGATGAGGAGAAAGGAGCAAGGGCTGTGCCTCCTCTTTGTGACAGAACCTGGCTGGGCACCCCTTGGCATCTCAAGGGGCTGTGGTTGGTTCCCTCCTCCTCAACCCTGCCTAGGACACCCTGGCACTGCCCTCCTCAAGTGGCAGGGACTTGACATAGCTGAGGCCTCCACCTCTATTTACTTCTGTGTCTGTTCTTCTCTTTCCCTGCCCAGCCCCCAGCTCTGATTCTGTAGACCTCCCCTGGCCCCGGCTGCCCTTTCTTTCCACAGCGACTTGTCCTGGGTCCCCTTGTACCCTGCAAAGATCACCATGGAAGATGTGGGAAAACAAGTGGAGGGTGATGGGCCAGAGTGTCCCAAGGAGAGAGGCAGAGATGGAACATGAGTATCAGCAGTTTATTGGAAAGCCCCCACTCCAAACACCAGCAGCCCCACTCCATCCATCCTCTACTGGAAATAAATAAGGTAGCACTCAGTGAGCCAGTCTGTCTTCCTCCTAAGGAGCTCTGAGGGAGGGTCTGCCTCTGCCCACTTAGTGGTGGGATCCCTATGGCTCTCAAGGAGGGGTTGGGGAGGTGGGGGAGGCAGACTGCACACCAGCCCTTTCTGGCCCGGGGCCTGGGGCAGCCTGCGAGCCTGGTGCTACTTTCACAATCTTTGAGGTCTGACCTCACAGCACTGCAGTCTGCCCTGTTCCAGAGAGACTCCTCCCCACCAGACCCCAGCCCGAGAGTCCCATCATGGGTTCCTGCTCCCATCTCTAGCTGTGCAGCCTGGGGAGCCTGAGCCTCCTCCTCAGCCGATAGGACCAACCACAGGGAAGGAAGCTTTGCTGTCGTTTTTTTTTTTTTCCTTCTCCTCCCTGTGGTCCAGGGGATGAGGGGCTGGCCCCTGCCTGACGCTGGTCAGCGGGCAGTCAGTTCCATGGTCTTCTTCCGCTCTTCCCGGTGCTCCTCCCAGTCCTCTTCAGGCTCATACGTGCCCTTGATGATGGCGACACGCTCACTCAGGCTCAGAGAATTGGGGAAGAGCAAGTAGAAGTAGAGGATGGCAGCCAGGCCAGCCCCCAGGATGGGCCCCACCCAGAAGACCTGGTGGAGACAGGGCTCGTGATCAGGGGGCTGAACCCCAGAGGACAGTCCCTTGGCCCCTGAGAGGAGACATACAGACTTCCAGACCTTTACAGGGAAAGCCTTCCTCCCACCTAGGGGACATACACACTGTTACCCCCCTCTACAGTGACAGAGACATAGTACACAAACTCTCGAAGGAGGCACACAGAGGGCCAGGCTCCCTCCAACCACACTCTAAGGAGAACCAAATGAATCTTTGAAGGGGATGTATGGATGCTCAGAGAGACAGATTAACAGGACTCCTCCTGCTTCACCATAGAGATAGAATCACAGATCCTGAAGAAAGTGACCATGAGCTCTCAAAGGAAGTGACAGAAGGATTGTCCCGAGTAACAGACACACAGGAAGATTCCACCAACCCTTTCAACAGGGACAGATCAAAACATCAGAGAGGGTAGACACGGACACCCAGAAGAACAGACACAAGATCCTAAGAGCAATCAGCACAGTTCCCCTCTGTACCTCCATGAAGGTACGGATTCCCTTCCCTGGGGAGACAGATATTCATACCCCCGGTCCCCAGGGGCTCAGACTATATAAACTCACTCCTGCCCTTCTGGCCAAATCCCAAGTCCCTTTTTCTGTCTAGACATGGCTCCCTGTTCCACTCCCAAGTTCTGGGCCCACAGTATCCAGAAAGTCCCTTCAGCTCTCAATTGTCACTACTAGATCTCCAGGCCCTAATAGCCAGGGAGCCAAGAGAAGGCCCAGACTCACCCAGTGCGAGGGGCTAAACCGATTCATGACCACTGCGGGGCCAAAAGAGCGGGCTGGGTTCATGGAGCAGCCTGTGAAGTAGATCTGGAAAGAGAGGGCAGTGGTGAGAAGGACAATGTTCCTGTCTACTCCTACAGAACCTGGACTCTCCCAAGGTCACATAGCAGTCCATGGGCTCAGGCTCAGTCTCAAACTCAAATCTCCCAATTTCTAGGTTGGTGACTTCTCCTTCCAGGGTCCCAGCTATCCAGTTAACCACAGGCCCTACCCATGCCCTACTCTTTTCTCTGTCCCGAGCTTGGGCTTGAATCCCAGAGTCACCCCAGAGAAGGTTTCATCAGCCCAGAGAAGGTTTTGGAGGGTCAAGTCTGGGACCCAGTAGTGCCAGAAAGCAGCAGCCCTAACTCTAGGCCTTAAACTTTGCTGGACTCACTGGTCCAGTGGGGCTCCACTCTAGGACTCCATTATTTGCCTGCATGTCTGCCCCCACCCCAGCCCCAGCCGAGTATCAGCACTGCTCACTCCAACAAGGTGGCCCAATGTGACAGACAGTCCGATGGACAGGGCTGGGGAGCCCACAGGGCTGGTGCGGCGGGAGTCGGTAGAGGAGAAGATGCAGAGTGCCAGCTGGAAGGTCAGAATCAGCTCTACCACCATGGCCTGGCCCTGGGTCGTGTTGTTGTTGAGCTGCAAGGGGAGGGTGGGTTAGGAGCTCTGAGCTTTCTGGCTTTATAACCTCGGGCCTGGGGAGAGGGGCTTTTGGTTTCCCAGGACACCTAGAGCACCTTGGCACCTGGAAGCCAAGCCCTGTGCATGTTACCTCAGAGAAGCCATTTGTGGAAGCTTAAGCTCTGACCTGTGGTCAAGGGCAGAGTATCCTAGACACAGGCCCATCGACGGTTTTAGCCCAACCCCCATCTCCCACAAGCTGGCATTTACCCTTCTCCTGTGGGCAGTTGCCCAGTTTGCCTACTGCACCCCCAACCCGGCCTCCTGCCATGCCTGACCTGATGCTGGTGCCAACCTCAAACCCGTCTCTCCAGTGTGGCTGACTCATGGCTTGACAATGGCCGAGAAAATCCTCCTCTGTGTTTGATTAATGAACCCAGTTTGCATGGGGGGGACTGAATCTGGGGCTGCAGGACAGGAGAGGTGGCAGCAGGCAGGAACAGGGGGTAGGGAGAGGAGGAACCAATATTCAACCGAGCTCACTATGCATTAGCACATTAAGGGGTTCATATACATTGTTTCTAAATGTAACCCCCTTGACACCTACTGTGGTAGGTATGACCATCTCTATATTATAGCTAAGAGAAACGAAACACCAGAGAGCTAGGATCACCCATGCCAGGATGACAACCCACTCTCTCCAAGTGGCCATGAAGCCAGTCCACTGGGGAGCAGCAGACCAGGGACACAAGGGACCCAAGAGGAAAGGAGAGCTCAAAGGTGAGACAGGAGCAAAGGCAGAAGACTGGGGCAAGAAAGGAGGGTTAGCATGTCCTGGAGAGGAGGCCACGGTGGGCCGGCAAGACGAAGGGGCAGAGAAGGTAGATAAAAGCATGGCAGGGGAGCCACATGTAGGCCTGGAGATTCATCTTCTTGGCCTTAGGAAGCTCTCACCTTCCTGGCAAGGGCTGGGGCACTCTGTTGCACCCATTTTTGAGTGTGGAGCGTGGAGGCCTGGTCCCCGGCCCACCCCAGGGTCCCTTCCCCCACACCCAGGTCAGTGGGCCACTCACCGCATTGACGGCCAGATTGCCCCGGGCATTGAGTGGTGCCAGCCAGTAGAGAATGCCTGCCCCAGCAATGGCACCCACCAGCTGGGCCACCACGTAGAAGAGGGCCCGGAGCAGCGAGATCTGATTGCCCAGCAAGAGGGCCAGGGTGATGGCTGGGTTGATGTGGCCACCGCTCACAGGCCCCAGGGACTGGGCAAGGGTGGCTATGGCCAGGCCAAAGGCCAGTGAGATCTGCAGGATGGAGGGCAGCGCCGAAGGCCACTTGAGGGCTGAGCCGAGGCCAAAGAAGACGAAGATGAGAGTGGCTAAGAACTCTGCGAACACGGCCTTGAGGAAAGCCACAGAGCACACCTCCTTCTTCATGGTGGCCACCTGGGCCCTGGGGCGACCGCCGCGGCTGGGGGCGCCCGTCGGGGCAGAAGCTGCAGCAGCGGCGGCGTCGGGGTTGGGGGCAGAGGGCTGGCTGCGGGGCGCTGCGCACTGTCCCGCACCCACTCCGTGGCTGGCGGCCTGGCGCGGGCCCCGCAGGGGCGCGCTATATAGGGGGCGGGCGCCCCGGAGCGGGGCGAGCGCGGGGGGGCAGTGGGCGGCTCCCGCGCTCGGGGCCCCGCGCAGCGCGCAGAGAGCAAGGCCGGCGGCGGTCACAGGCTCGCAACTCCTCGCGGCCCCGCGCGCCCCCGCCCCGGCGCCCGCCCCCCTGCCGGGGCAGCGACCGATCCGCCCGGGCCACGTAACCCAGGCGGCGGTGTAGACGGGACCCGCGGCCGCGGATCGGCGCATGGTGCGCTTCAGGCAGCCGCCGCGCTCTCCTCGGTCCTGTGCGCCCCGGCTCCCCGCGAGACTGGGCTCGGGCCCGGCTCCCCGGTGCGACAGACTGCCGAGTGTTTACTTCGCCCGGCCTTTTCTTCGGTCCTTGGTCTTCCCCTTTTCTTCTCTTCGGGCCCTTGGTCCAGCTCCTCCTTTTCCTCCTGCGACTGGAGCATCCTGACCCGACCTCACCCCCGGCCGGGCCCGAGTGATGTTATTACCCGAGGACAGCGCCGCTTAGCTCCCTCTTTGCCGGTGCGGGGGCGGTCGCTGGCCGGGCCGGGCCGGGCGGGTCCCGCAGCCTATGTGCTCGGAGCGGAGGCGTGTGGGGAGAAGTGCCGGCCTTCCTCAACACCTCATCCCCGGGCAATACCTGCACGAGGCTGCAGACCCCGGAAGTGCCCTCTCAGGGGAGCAGTCCTGGCCCCTCGGGCATAGCCCTCTCGGGGATCCCCGCAGAGGGGTGAAGCTGGGAGTTCCCTTTGTCGATGGGACCAGAGGCCCCGCCCGAGACTCTGGAAGTCCGACTAGGGGTGCAGGGAGAGGAGAGGAGGGCGCACCACTCGCCTCCGTGCCGGGTCTCTCCGGTCTCTCTGCCAGAAGCCCCTCACTCTGCATCTCCGAATTGCCTTCTCTTCTTTCTCCTCCTCCTCTCGGTCTCCTGAGCCCCCCTGGTCTCTTCCTGTGAACCCTTATTCAGTCTTGGTTTCTCTCCTCTGGCAATCTCTCTCCTTTTCTCTGCCAGTCTTTCTCCAAACCCGGAGACGTCTCTTTCTCTGTCTCTCCAGTCTCTCTGTACCTCTCCCTTTGTCAGTTTCTTCCTCTCTCTGTCTCTTTCTCAGTCTCTTTCTCAGTCTCTTTCTCATTTCAGTCTCTACATTCACCTTTCCTCTGCCTCTTTTTACTTGCTGTGCTGTTCTCTGTTTTCTGTCTGTCCTTCATTTTCCAGGTCTGCCTCTCTTACACGTGGCCTTTTCAGTCCCCCCAAAGTCAAGTCCTCTACTCCTGGCTTGGTCCACACTTTCTTCCACCCCCACTCTCTCACCTCCTCTTTGCCCCCTTCCCCCTTCCCTCTCCAACCTGCAGCCTCTGCACCCCTCCCTCTTCCCAGGCCCAGGTTCAGCAGGTGGGGAATGAGCTGGAGGGTTCTCCAGGGCTTGGAGGAAGGTCAGGAACCCACCCACAGGATCCAGGGAGGGGAGCTGCACTAGAGGCCTGTCCCCTGTGAGTGCCCCTGAGAAGCACTTAGCGCAGTGCCTGGCACAGTTTAAGTCTCAGTAAAGTCTCCTTATGTTGCGACTATTAATTTTAAAAGCCCCCTAAGGGTATAGTGTGGAGGTAAGCTGAAGGGAAGGAGCCCAACCCAAGGGCTCAGCAGGTGAAAGAACAGGTGCCTCCTGCTGTCAGCCTGTCAGGCAGGAGCTGAGGGGAGGGGCCTACAGGAAAGCCAAGGACCTGGAGCAGTGGACTCTGGGCTCCTTGGCAGCTAAGAGGCCAAAGAAAACAGGGGCCAAAGAAACCCTGCTATTGTTCCCACTGTGCTCTGGTATTTCCTGCTATATCAACTCCTCCCCCAGGGCTCTCCTCTTAAGGCATGACCGTCCTTTCTTCCATGGGTCCCAAGGCTTTGCCCATAGGGCAGCATGCCAGGCATCTATAGGGTTTTCTTCTGGGCTTGAGACTCAGACTGGACAATATCCCTGATGACCCCAGAGGCCGTTGGGGGCCAGACTCCTTCACTGTTAAACTTGTCTCCACTCTGTACCCTTTGACCTTCTTTCTTGCCCTCTCCCCCTGCACTGTCTTCATGAGCCCACAGGTCTCAAAGTCCAATGTCTTATAGGGGAAGGACTCAGAAGTGCTCACAGGGGCCTCAGTGACCAAGGGAAGCTCCTACCTGAGGATTTGAGCTTAGTGCTTTGCAGCCAACCTCGGACTATGAAGGACAAGAGCTCATTCTTGCCATTTCATAGATAACTAATCTGGACCTACCTACGAGGAAATCCAGACTAAGATTACTTGCCCAAGATGGGAGCCATGGGTTGCCACACAGATTGGTCAGCAGGTGTAGGCCTGGTAAGGCCAAAGGAGACTCGATTTGTTAAGGTAACTCTCAAGGGGCTGCTAACTCTGTTTCCTAGGCCTATACCTGAGTCCCTTTCATTTCTCTAACCCTCAGTGTTACTCTGTCCTCAGGCTGTCACAAGAACCTACTGGAGCTATTGTGTCTTGGAATTGTCTTTGCCTTTAGCACTCAGGCCCTGCCTTGGCAGCTCCAGAGGAATGCTTCCCTGGGACCTATCTGGGATAGGATATGGGTCTCCCCATTTGAGGCAGGGGGATTAGAATCTCCTAGGGAGAGCCCCATCCTCTCTTCCCCTGGTATAGGGACCTCCGGATTCATTGGGAGAAGTTGAAGGCCGAGGGCAGAAATGGTAGGGAGCTCAATCTATCTTCTGGTGCCTTGGACAATAATGACCATTTTGAAGCTGTGGAAGAAGTAGGATGTGTTAGCAAATGAGCATTTATTGAGTACTTGGAATATGCAGAGCACTGTGCCAGACAAGATAGATGAGGGATGGGAAAATGTCATCCAAGAATTGGGAGCCCTGCCCCCACAGGGTTTACAATCTAGCTGGGAGGCATTGCATATATACAAAGTCACAGCTTAAAGATAGAAAACATCAAAGCAACATTTGTAGGTGCAAAGTGGGAATGTGGGAATGGCTGCTTCTGAGACCCAGCTGTCAGCCACCTCCTCCCCTCAGCTCAGAGACTTCTTCTTTTTTTTTTAAACACATGTATTTTGATTACATTATTTCCCCCACCCCCACTCCCCAGTGGTAAGACAGAATTTATTTACAGAAAAGAATACAGAAAACACTAAAGCTCCTGGTAGAGGGAGAGAATTCAAGTGGGGAGAGAGAAGCTCTCTCCGCAGAGACTTCTTTCTCTCTCTTTTTTTTAGAGACAGAATCTCACTTTATTGCCCACAGTAGAGTGCTGTGGCATCACAGCACAACAACCTCCAGCTCTTGGGCTTAGGCTATTCTCTTGCCTCAGCCTCCTGAGTAGCTGAGACTACAGGCAACCGCCATGATGCCCAGCTATTTTTTTGTTGTGGTTTGGCTGAGGCCGGGTTCGAACACTCCACTTTCGGTATATGGGGCCGGTACCCTACCCACTGAGCCACAGTTGCCTCCCTCAGAGACTTCTCTATCCCAAGCCTGGAGCTCTGTTTCTCTGCTTCCGTGCTGCCCTGCCTCTGTCTGGTTTGGGATGTGTCTAACCTCCACCCTCCTTTATACTAGCTGCTCTTCAGGGGTAGAAACCAGTCCCATGCTCTTTGTCATGTGTTCCCTACTCTGCCACTGTACTCGCCAAGCCTCTGTGTCACCACAAGAGAGTGGGGTGGGCTGAACAGGCCCAGCTTTGTGTTCTGGTTCCTGCCAAGGGTTCCCAGGAAAAGGGGTAAGATTGTGGGATTTTGTATAAGAAGACCGGATTCAAGTCTTAGCTCCCATGTACTATCTGTGTGACGTTAGTTTCTTAGCTTGGTTTCTGAATCTTTAAAATTGGAGGAATAACATTTGTTCTGCCTATCCCACAGGCTTGGAAGATAATCACAGGGTATGATAAGGGAGAGATTTGGGCACCCTTCCCAGCTGGTGCCCTTTGTCCTTCCCTAGCCTGTCTGAAATTTTGGGAGGGTTAGTTGGGCTGATGTGTGTAAGGTGCCCAGCACAGCACCTGGTACACAAGAGATGCTCGGTAAATGTCAATTTCCTTCCACTCCATCACTTAGAATCCTGCTTTGAACTCTGACCCCAATTTGGGCAATAGGGGATGGAGGTGGTGGGCATCCCACATTTAGTTTTTCAACCCAGGAAATGGAATAGACCTAGAAAATTCTTGGCACTTTCTGCAGGGGTTTGTTGGGGGTAAGGCAGGGTAGGGATGAGTGGCCTGAGACACAACTTAGAAAGCAAGGACACCCTCAGCTACCAGGAGGACAATCCTGGAGGTCACCTGGCAGTGAGGCTAGGTGGCTGTCATTCATTGTTGGGGATTGGATATGACCCTTTGGTTAGTTATACAGCAGGCTGGAGAGGGACGGAGAGAATGGGTGGAGCTGGGTAATGGGAGGAAGGAATTAGGAGAACAGCCAGGGTGCACTCAAGGTAAGGAGAAGTTAAGAGGCTGGACAAGGATGGGGCCAGCCCCCTCACCTATCTGCCAGGACATTGGGGTTTCCAGGACTCTTCTTTGATTTGACCATCAATTAAAGGAAGTAAAGAAGGCTGAAGGTTAGGCCCTTTCTACATTCTTCCCCCAGGAAGCAGAAGTAATGAAAATGATCCTAGTAATGCGTGATAATGGCATTAAGATTTAGAGTTCACACAGCATCTTTACATGCATCATCTCACCTAATCCCTGTTAATCTCATTTGAGAACCATTGCACTGGCCTAGAAATTTAGAAACCTGGATTCTAGACTCCGATTTGCCTCTGCCTGGACAAGTCGTTTTCCTTCTCTAGTCCTGAGCAGCAGGCTGTCCACAATAACTACCCAGTGGTGGGAGTCAGAAAAGGGTGAGCATGGGATGAGGAACAGAGGTTCCTGGGAAGGCGGGGTGGCCTGGGAGCGGAAGGTGCTGAGAGTGGAAGGGCAGTCGGTGGTGGAGGGGTGTTGCCTGGTGTTGGTGGTTGCATGCCTGAGCGCCTTGCCCAGCCAGCCATAGGTGTGTGCAGGGTGACAGGCTCACTTGCGAAACTGAGTGTCTCCTTTCAAGAAGTGTCTAGTTGCAAATCTCCCCCTCTCCCAAGACAAAGGCTAGGGGCCCACAAAGGGCTTTTTTTTTTTTTTTTTCTGAAGTGGGAGGTTAATCTCTCTGGGTCTGGGGTCCCCTGATGTGAGGGTCCTTTGACTGGCATGCACACACACACACTGCTTCCCCTTTGGAGAGGTCCTCCTTCAGGGCAAAAAAGGAAATCCTTACCTACCCACCCCCCTTTTCCCAGAGGCCATTTCTAGGGGCACTGTTCTCTGGTTCACACCTCTCTGCTTCCAGCAATGAGTCCTGGCAAGTCTTGGGGCCCAGTGCTGCGGCTGGAGGGAGGAGGGACTCCAGGAGGGGCAGGGTAGGGATTGGAAATCAGGACCCTTCCTACACTCCTCTCAGGGTGGCCTCCAGATCTCCTTCTTCAGGGGATGATGGGCATCCAGGGTTCATCCACAGCAGAAGTGGATTTATTGCAGTTGCGGGAGAAGGAGGGAGAGGTCCCCAGCTGTGCACACTTGCATCAGCACCGCACACTCAGGGGCAAGTACAACCCTGCACTTGAGGATGGGGGTGTACCATTCCCAGACTCCCTCCCCCCAGGGTCTGTACACTCCCCACCTAAGGTTCTGAAGAGCTTTCTTCTTCCTTCCCATCTTCCCTCCCTTCCTCAGATCCCCAGCAAGGGGCCAGAGGGTCATCCACTTGCCCACAGCCTCAGGACAGGGGACCTGCTAGGGTCACCCTTTCCACACAGCCCCTCCCGGTCCACTACCAGCTCAGTCCTCGCGGCCCTGCCAGCAGCCGCTCTGCGCTGGTGGCGGGCTTCGGACCTAGGGGAGGGGAGGGACCGGGCGGGCCCTTCAGCCGGGTCCCCGGGCGTCGGTCCGGGGCCGTCGAGGCCGGCGGGCGGCGCGCTCAGGCCTTGCTGCCCCGCGGCAGGCTCTGCGGCGAGTGCAGCTCCACCGACTGCCGCCGCCGCACCTCGCGCTCCTCCCAGTCGGTGTCGGGCTCCAGGCCCTTCAGCACCGCCAAGCGCTCCGACAAGCTCTTGGCTGGCGGGAACAGCACGTAGTTGTACAGGAACGATCCCAAGACGGCGCCGACCAGGGGTCCGATCCAGAAGACCTGGGGGCGGGCGGAGAGGGCGGCTCGCACCCGACCGCGGGCATGGTCGGGGGGCGCACTCCTCCTCCCCTTACTAGCCCTCTCCCCACTTCGTGTGCGAAAGGGGTGCTCAAAATGTTTAGTCATGTACTTAGCAACTAAGACTGGTTAGCGCGGAGCCGGGGCTGGGGTTAAGGGTGAGAATTCCCCAAGCAACTGCCTAGGTGTGAATCTTGATTCCACCGCTTATTTTGCTGTGTGAGCTTTGACAAGTTGCTTACTCTCTCTGTGCCTCGGTTTCTTTTCGTTATAATAATGCCTACTTCCTAGGATGTTTGTGAAAACTAAACAAGTTTATATTTGTAAAGCACTTAGAACTAAGTTCGAAAAACTCTTAGCAACTGTAAGCACTAGATAAATGCTAACTAATTAAAATATATCTTAGTTTGTATAAACATTACCATTTACTGAATACAGCGCCAGGCACTGTTATCTGTTTTGCATGGGTAACCTCACTTAACATTCCCAAGAAGCCAATGATGTAAGAACAGTGCTATCCTCATTTATAGATGTGGAAACTGAGTCTCTGGCATCAGATCTGAGAGGTGGAACCCAAGGCTCTCCAGGGCCCCCAGAGGAGGGGGCCTGTTGCTGAGATCCCACCCTACTCTATTCCAGCCCTTGTTCTCCATTTGAAATGGGTTTCTAAGGATAGGGAAGGCAGGGGGGTTTCAGCCATTACCCAGTGGTCATCAAACTTGCCAGTGATGACAGCTGGTGCCAGGGAGCGGGCAGGATTCATGGAACAGCCAGTGTAGTGGATCTACAAAGGGAGGTGAGGGTCAAGAGAGAAGAGAGGTGAGGACAGGGTGGGGAAAACCCATGCTAGACCTCAACCTGAAGGAAATGTATGCAATGGATAATTTGTGTTTTAGATATGGGACTCTGCATTCGTTGGAGGGGGCTGGAGTGACATCTGTCCTTCTGGGGCATCCGGGAATCAAGCCCTTCAGGATGTCTTTGTCTCTTGGGAGTTCTGTGTGGCTGTCCCTCTGAGGGTCTTTGTGTCTGTCACCTTTGGGAGTCCTACGTGTCTGTCTCTAGAATGGTCTGCATGTCTGTTTCTTTGGGGGAAGATCTATGTGTCTGTCCCTCTAGGGAGGATTGCACCTGTGGCCATGACCTACCCCAAGGAGGTGGCCCAGGGCCACAGAGAAGCCGATGGAGAGGGCAGGGGTGCCCAGGTTGTCTCCACGGCGTTCATCAGTGGAAGCAAAGATGCAGAGCACCAGCTGCAGGGTCAGGAAGAGCTCCACAGTCACAGCCTGGCCAGCTGTCGTGTTGTTGCTGAGCTGGGGACAGAGAGGAGGTAGATAAGGTAGAACCCCACACTGGTTCTGTCTTCTTGCCCAGCTGCAGTTGAGACACCACAGAGGCTCCCAAGCTGCGGGTCCAAACGCCTTTTAGACACCTTAGCCGGAACTACTGACACCTTCCTGAGCCCTGGCCCAAGGGCAGAGGGTTGACCTGCCCAAGGCCCCCAGTCAATCGTAATAGATGTGGAGACCGAGGCTGTGTGCCTATAGTGTGAAAGGAAATGGATGCTGAGATCTAGAAATTCTGTCTCCTGAAGCACAAAAAGGGAAGAGGTTTCAACTGCAGCAGTAAGCTTTGGGCCAGCTAATAGGAAGACTATCCTCTCTCTCTAGGCCAGTGATTTTCAACTGAGTGAGGTGAGAGGATCTTAGGTGTGCCATGAAAATTTTTAAAGATCATTAATTAAGGCAGGGTGCGGTGGCTCGTGCCTATAATCCCAGCATTCTGGGAGGCTGAGGTGGGTGGATCCTCTTAGCTGTCCAGTTTGACACCAGCCTGAGCTAGAGTGAGACCCTGCTTCTAAAAATAGCCAGGCATTATGGCGAGCACCTGTAGTCCCAGGTACTTGGGAGGCTGAGACAGGAGAATCTCTTGAGCCCAGAAGTTTGAGGGGTTGCTGCGAGTTATGATGGCATAGCACTCTACTGAGCGTGACAAAGTGAGACTTTGTCTCAAAAAAAAAAATCATTAATTAAATTATTCTAAAGAAGTTCAAAACGGGCTGGGCACAGTGGCTCATGCCTATAATCCCAGCACTCTGGGAGGCAGTGGAAAGTGGATTGCCTGAGCTCAGGAGTTTGAGACCAGCCTAACCAGGAACAAGACCCCCCCCTCCACTAAAAATAGGGGGAAAAAAGAAAACTAGCCAGGCTTGCAGTAGGCACCTATTGTACTCAGAAGGGTGAGACAAGAGGATCACTTGAGACCAAAAGTTTGAGGTTGCTATGAGCTGTATCGCCATGGTACTCAAGCCAGGGTGACAGAGTTAAACTATTTCTAAAAAAAAAAAAACAAGAAGTTAAAAGCACAGTAAGTTTATTCTTTTTTTTTATACACTTTTTTTTTTTTTTTTTGATCAACATACTTTAAGTGTGCTGCAGAAATTTAACTATAGGTTCAAGTGTGCCATGAGATTAAAAAGGGTTGAAAAACACTTTCTAGGCCCTAAGATTATAGTGTCCTTTTCTGTGGTCAAGTGGCTCCTAGAGACAGGCTCCAGGGACTCAGATCTGTAGGTTGCTCCTAGAGTACCCCTGCTTTCGTGAGTCCAGCATACTGCTCTTTCCCCTGACCTTTGACTGCTCCCATTGTGTTTCAGGCCTCAGTTTTGGCCTGTGAGTTTGCTCCCTGGCCAACCTGTGGAGACTGGGGTGGGGGCACACACTCTGTACTGCAAGGCCTTCATACCCACGTGGGTGTCTATGGTCCTAGAAGACCCTGTATTGTGTAAGGAGAGAACTCAGGGCTGGGCAAAGAGGCTATTTTATAACTCAGCCGCACCCAGCAGTGATTTTTCCCTGAGTTTTGTCATCCTGTACCCTACGCCCTGCCCTTTGGGGCTAGGCACTTCATCAAATGAGCTCTGACAGCTGTCAGCTCCCACGCTCCTCCAGGGCCTGAACCCTCACCCCTGGGTCCTAGCCATCAGGCCATCACCCTTGGGTCTCTCTGGGTCTAACCTCAATGCTTCCTATTGTAGTCTAATGTCTGAGCCTCTGGGGAACAGTGAAAAGAGCTTTGGAGGCAGACACTATGGAGGCCTCTGACTTGCTGTTGGACCTCTGGCCTCAGTTTCTCCTTCTGTAAAGTGGGGATGACAAAATAGATTCTGGAGGACTGTGCAAGGACTAGAAATGACTGACAGGATCTGTGAGTTGGGTCAATTTACCAATCAAGAGGTGGGAATCACAGAATTTGCCCTACAAGATGATGTTTGCCCTGACAAGGGCTAGGTGCACATCAGGGGTAACTTCCTGGTGGACTGGTTGGTTCTTTTTTTTTTTTTAAAGAGAGTCTCACTTTATCACCCTCTGTAGAGTGCTGTAGCATTATAGCTCACAGAAACCTCCAACTCCTGGGCTTAGGTGATTCTCTTGCCTCAGCCTCCCAAGTAGCTGGGACTACAGGCGCCCACCGCAATGCCCAGCTATATTTTTTGTTTTTGTTGTTGCAGTTTGGTCAGGGCCAGGTTCAAACCCGCCACCCTCGGTATATGGGGCTGGTGCCCTACTCACTTAGACACAGGCGCCGCCTGACTGGTTGTTTCTTGATGTCCACAGAGGACACCTGGGACAGTCTTTTTTTTTTTTTTTTTTTTTTTTTGATATAGAGCCTCAAGCCATCACCCTGGGTAGAGTGCTGTGGCATCACAGCTCACAGCAACCTTCAAGCGATTCTTTTGCCTCAACCTCCCAAGTAGCTGGCACTACAGGTGCCCGCCACAAGGCCCGGCTATTTTTCAGTTATAGCTGTCGTTGTTTGGCAGGCCCAAGCTGAATTTGAACCTGGTATATGTGGTTGGCACTTTAGTCACTTGAGCTACAGGTGCCAAGCCACCTGGGATAGTCTTGATGGTCATCTGATTCTCCCTGGCCTCCAAGAGACTGCTGCCCATTCCAGCCAGGCTGGGTTCTCCCCAGTTCCTCCAGAAGGTAAGTGCTGAGCAGTAGCTTGGAGGGGCCTTCCCAGCCCCTTCCCTTCTGAGGGCCCCGTCGCTATGATGCACTGAGTGCTCTCCAGGGCTTCTTAGTGCTTCCAGTGTCCTGTTCCTAGAGAAGGACTTCCTTGGTCACGCTCTCAGGAAGTTCCTCTTTCAGTCTGACTGGACCTCTTCTTGCACAAACTGAACTAATTTTGTTCTCAATGAAAGTAGCATATTCCTCAGTCTGCCCACCGCTTTGGCCATTCTAGCCTTTTCTCAGCCCTGGGCCCCCAGCCCTATTATATTTTCTATTTGGAAGAGCAGAGAAGTCCCATGGCAAGGGCCACCTGTACAGGACTCTTTAAAGACTTCAAGACTCTTATCCAGTAGCCCAGGGATGGAGCAGGCCCAGAATGCTGGAGCCTGGGGCACAGAAGAGGCACTTGTTCTGACCTGCGATGAGGGGATGCAGTGAGATGCATTCTGAGGAGGGCACAGGTCATTCCTCCCCACCCAGGCCCCTGGGATTCCCAGGAAAGGGGAAGAGGGCGTATCACTCACAGCTCACAAAGTACCCAGGTGCCAAATTAGCCACTGGGCCATGCAGCTAGTTCAAGGGCTCTGAGGACTTTCTTCAGGGTTCAGAGACATGAGCATGCCCATTCTTCCTTGCAGGGCTGTGGTGAGGTTTTTGTTTGTTTCTTTGTTTTTAGCGATAGTCTCACTGTGTAGCTCTCAATAGAGTGCTATGGCATCACAGCTCACAGCAACCTCCAACTCTTGGGCTTAAGCGATTAGCTTGCCTCAGCCTCCCAAGTAGCTGGGATGACAGGCGCCCGCCACAATGCCCAGGTATTTTTTGGTTGTAGTTGTCATTGTTGTTTGGCAGGCCTGGGCTGGGTTTGAACCCGCCAGCTCTGGTGTATGTCGCTGGCACCCTGCCTGCTGAGCTACAGGCGCCAAGCCCAGCCCAGTTCTTTTTTTTTTTTTTTAGAGACAGAGTCTCACTTTATTGCCCTCAGTAGAGTGCTATAACATCACAGCTCACAGCAACCTCCAGCTTTTGGGCTTAGGCAATTTTCTTGCCTCAGCCTTCCAAGTAGCTGGGACTACAGGTGCCTGTCACAATGCCCGGCTATTTTTTTGTTGCAATTTGGCCGGGGCTGGGTTTGAACCTGCCGCCTTTGGTATATGGGGGTGGCGCCCTACTCACTGAGCCACAGGCGCCGCCCCCTATCCCAGTTCTTAATGCAATACAAGCATTAAATTCAACAGAAACAGCCAGGCTCAGTGGCTCATGTCTATAATCTTAGTACTCTGGGAGGCATAGGCTGGTGGATCATCTGAGCTCAGGAGTTTGAGACCAGCCTTAGTAGAGAGAGATTCCCCTCTCTACTAAAAATTAAAAAACAAAACAAAACAAAACTAGCTGAATATTATAGTGGGCGCCCGTAGTCTTAGCTACTCAGGAGGCTGAGACAAGAGAATCCCCTGAGCCCAAGAGTTTGAAGTTGCTGCGAGCTATGACCACACCACGGCACTCAACCCCAGGGCAACTGAGTGAGAGAGTCTCTCTCTCTCAAAAAAAAAAAAAAAAGAAAAGAAAAGAAAAGAAAAAAGTCCAACAGAAACTCTGGTGCTACTCTTCCTCCAGGAGGCTCAGGGCAAACAGTATCAGCAGACATTTGTGTCTTGCCTTTGCTAACGTAGTGCATCCTACTACCCTGATTCTGCTATGGCCACAGTGTTCCTAGCTCCAGCCTCTTTCTGCTTCTCCATCTGTGTCACTGTTTTTCCCAGACCCTCACCCTGAGCTAATCTCTTCATCTCTTTCTTTGCTAGGGATTCCCAGGATCTGTCCCTTCTGGGAGGAGGGACGTTCTGGCTACTCACAGCATTGACAGCCAGGTCTCCGCGGATGTCTGCTGGTGTGATCTCATGGAGTAGAGCAGCCCCTGCCACAGCCCCCAGCAGCTGGGCGGCCACGTAAAAGGCAGCTCGGAGAAAAGAGACATGGCAGCCCACCAGGCAAGCCACAGTCACAGCAGGGTTGATGTGGGCCCCACTGACGTGACCCAGAGCCTGTACCAGGGTGCCGATCCCAAGGCCGAAGGCCATGGCAATCTGCAGCACAGAGGGCAGGGCCGACGGCCAGTTGAGGGCAGAGCCAAGGCCAAAGAAGACGAAGAGGAGTGTGGCCAGGAACTCCGCAAACACAGCCCTGGAGAAGGCTATGGACCGCAGCTCCCACATGCTGCACAGCTTTTCGTGGGCTGGCCCTGCAGTCACAGGGCCAGGAGGCTAGTGGGGTGCTCTCGCTCCCTCTCTCTTTCTCAAGGCCTCTGGAGAGGCTGGGCCATGGGCATTTATAGGGTCCTTCCATTCTGGGTTTGGGCACGTGGGGTGGAGGTGGAGTTGTTTAGGCCAATACCTCTTCCCCCCATGGCTGCCTCTGCCCTCACTGCCTACCCCTGCCCACTCGCATGCCTATCATCCCATCTTGGCCTTCACAGCTGACTAATGTTCCCCATTAATGAGCTCCAGATAAGGACTGACGTCCCCTGGTTTCCGTGTTTGTTCCCTTGGTTACCCCAGGACTGCTGCCCCAAGGCCTCCCCCACCTCACGGGCTTCTGTAAATGGAACCTCTGTGGGGGATGCGAACCATGCCCCTCTCTCTGACTCAAACTGTTGGCCGAGGCAGAGGCAACATCTTACCCAAGACTGACAGTGAGAGGACGTCAGTACCCCCTCTTCTAGGGACTGGGAAGTTCTTCCTGCTGTCCAACCTCTAATTATTCCTTCTTGAAGGAGATGGAAAACAACTTGGTTGAGTTATGATAAATTTCCAAAGCATAAATGTTTTGTGTCTCTTCTGTTCTTGCTTTCTTGTAGTTAATCACCCTTAAGTCATTAAGCTTCACCTTCGTCCAGAGATACCAACCAAGGAGCAACTTCCGTAGCCTAAAGGCATGGGGTGGTTTTAATGGACTGGGGACCCTGGCCCTGGGTGATGGAGTCAACTGAGGGTTGATGGAGGAAGCTGAGGGCTTCCATTCCACCTCTTCCACCACCTGTTCCTGCTCTGTGACTTAACTTTTCTGGTCTTTCTCTGTAAAATCAGGATAACCAGACTGACCTTATGGGACTGAAGTTTGATTAAATGAAAAAATGTCTATAAAATGCTCAGAGCAGCATCAGGCAGGCTGTAAGTGGCCAATTAATACTAGCCATTACTCGTAGTATTATTTATACTCTGAGGAGAGCAGTTGTCCCCAAATTCCCATGTCAGGGTTCCAGAAGCTGTGACAGACCCTAGGAACCCCCTGGCCACAGCAGGAAGAGATTTCTATGGGGCAGTGAGTTGTGTAGGCCCAGGGTGGCTGTGATGCCTGATAAGCAGCTCTCTGCCCTGATGTCCACCTAGCCCAGTATCCGGGCAATGCCGCTTCCTGCTGTCAACGCTGCTGTGGCCCACTGGGATCCTAGAGATATTTAGGTCTCTGCTCACCAGCTCTTCCTTAATCCTTCCAACCCTGCTTCCTCTCCTGAGGATCTAAAAGCCGGGTTGAGCTCAGAGTGGGGTCAGGAGGAGGGATGGGCTTCTGGACCTGCTTTACCTCCTGTCCTACGGATCCCTGGGGAAGTCATAGTCCCCGGAATGGAAATCGGGGAGGAACTGGAGACTACTGACTGAGACCTTCTGTGTCCCAGGGAAACGGAAGCTCAGTGAGGGCGGACGACTTATCCAGGATGGTCCAGCAAATTAGTGGCTGGGTTGGGACTGGAACCTGAGAGCTCTCCACCTCATCATCCACTGGTGAGCCACCCTCTGAGCTGAGCCTCAGTTTCCTTGTCTGGACAATAGGAGTAATGATGCCTACTGCACAACATTTTGAGAATACAGTAAGATAATGAATGGGCACTTCGAGAGGCCAAGGTGGGAGGATTATTTGAGGCTAAGTATGTAAGACCAGCCTAGCAACATAGTGAGACCCCTGTCTCTAAAAAAGTAAAACACTGAAAAACTAACCAGGTGTGGTGGCATATACCTTTGGT
>CAUYRH010039781.1:0-44266 GCA_963574655.1 Perodicticus potto | reverse complement strand
GCTTGCTCCATTCTGTTACTGAGGGATTCTACTGTATTTCTCAGATCTTTGAGGGCTACAACTTCTTGTCTCAATGTGTCAAAATCTTTGGTCATTTTGTCTTTGAATTCATTGAATTCTTGAGACATCTTTTGGGTCATCTTTTGGATTATTGCTTGAAATTCTAATTCCATCTTTTCCTCCATTCTGCTGATCTTATTTGCTATCCAGACTCTAAATTCGATTTCTGACATCTCAGCCATTTGTTTATGCAAGGGTACTTGTGCTGTATCTACCTTGTGGTTCCCTGGGGGAGTTTATCTACTCTGATTATTCATATTGCCAGAGTTTCTCTGTTGATTCTGCCTCATGATTATTTTTCACTGTTGTCTATGACCTTCCTTAGAGTTGGGGAGGTATCTCTCCCAGATCAGACCCTGGCAGGATCACTCTGTTGTTGCTGGATGTTTGTAGTGAGTGACCCTGTCTAGCTCCTCTGGGACTGCCCCACCCAGGGAGTTCTAGCTGTGTTGCAGCTCTGGAGTGTGGCACACGCAGATCAAGCAACAGGTTGTGGGATAGGGTACCTGGTGGCCTTTGCAAAGGAAGTCGTGCCTCCAGCAGTCTCTGGCTGGGAGGAGGGATCTGGAGGAAAGGCATGGGTCACACGGAGGCAGAGAGAGTAGGGGAGGAGGCGGGTTGTGTGGCTCCCAGAGTTCCTGGCCTGGGCAGGCAGGCAGAGGCCTGGCAGGTTCCTGGCAGAGTCCCAGGCCACTATGGGCAGCAGGCAGAGGCCTGGCACAGGGGTCCCAGCAGAGTCCCTGGACACAACAGGCCAGGTGGTGAGCCAAGGCCCGGTGGAGTCCCTGGCTGCTGCTAGCAGAGGGCCAAGTCCCAGAGGGCAAAGATCAGAGCTGCGCAGGGGTCCCAGCGGTGACCCTGGCCTGGTGGGGTGGTGGGGGCTCAGTGGGGCCCCAGTGTCTCTTACCTGGTGGGCTGCCTGGTCTGGCAGATAGGGAGGGTGGGCGCTGCTCAAGTCTTCCTCCCTCAGTTTCAGCAGATGTCAGGCTTCTGTTGTGTCAGGTAAGGGGGGAAGGGTGTCCTGGAAGTTCAGAATGGTGGAAAACTTTAGTTCAGTTTTTCTGCCTGAAGCTTGGTTTCTGGAAGTTGCAGCTTGCCTCAGAGGTCACCTGCAGTTATCACTTCTCTCTCTCTTGCCTGGGCTCCCAGTCTTCAGCTCAATTGGGCAGTTTCTGGAGGTTATCTTTCCTTTTGGACAGGAGCCTCTGTCAGAAGCTGCTTCCAGTCAGCTATCTTGCCCCTCCCCATCCATACCACAGTTTTTAAATCAATTCATGGGTTGATGGACATTTGGGTTGCTTCTGCATCTTGGCAGTTATGAATTGAGATGCAATAAATATTCTGGTACAAAGTCTTTGTGGTAAAATGATTTTTGTTCTTCTGGGTAGATACCTAGTAATGGAATTGCAGAATCAAATGGAAGGTCAACTTTTAGTTCTATAACAATTCTCTATACTTCTTTCCATAAAGGTTGTATTAGTTTGCAATCTTACCAGCAGTGTAGAAGTGTTCCCTTCTTTCCACATCTACACCTGCATCTGCAATTTTGGGATTTTGTGATGTGGGTTAATCTTACTGGAGTTAGGTGATGCCTCGGAGTGGTTTTTCATTTTTCTGATGATTAAAGACAATGAGCATTTCATCCTATGTTTGTTAGTCTTTCATCTGTCATCTTCAGAGAAGTTTCTGTTCAAGTCTCTTGTCCAGTTATAAATGGGGTTATTTGCTGTTTTCTTGTTGATTAATTTGAGTTCTCTTAGATTATAGTTATCAGGCCTTTGTCAGATTTGTAACATGCAAAAATCTTCTCCCATTCCAAAGGCTATCTGTTTGCTTTGGTTGTGCAGAAGCTTTTTAGCTTGATGAAATCCCATGTGGTATATGACACTCTGGAATATTATGCAGCCTTAAAGAAAGATGGAGACTTTACCTCTTTCATGTTTACATGGATGGAGCTAGAACATATTCTTCTAAGCAAAGTATCTTAAGAATGGAAGAAAAAGTATCCAATGTGTTCAGCCCTACTATGAAACTAATTTATAGCTTTCATATGAAGGCTATAACCCAATTACAGCATAAGAATATGGGGAAAGGTTAGAGGGAGTGGAAGGGAGGGAGTACCTGTAGTCCCAGCTACTTGGGAGGCTGAGGCAAGAGAATTGCTTAAGCCCAAGAGTTTGAGGTAGCTGTGAGCTGTGACACCACAGCACTCTACCAAGGTTGACACAGTGAGATTCTGTCTCAAAAAAAAAAAAAAAAAGAATTTCAGGTAAGGGATAGTCAGCCTGTAGTGTAAGGAGGGTAATTGGTGGGACCATACCTATGATGCATCTAAGAAGGGTACTGGTGAAACTTACTAAATGCAGAATATAAAAGTCTTAACACAATAACTAAGAAAATGCCATGAAGGCTATGTTAAACCATTTGATGAAAATATTTCAGATTATATATGAAACCAGCACATTGTACCCCATGATTACATTAATATACACAGCTATGATTTAATTTTTAAAAACCCATTTATTTATTTTTGGTGTAGCTGCAATTGCTGGGAGGGGTCTTCCTCATAAAATCTTTTCCCAGGCCAACATTTTCAAGTGTTTTCCCCACACTCTCTTCTAGAATTTTTATTATTTTGCATCTTTAATTTAAATCTTTTATCCAGTGAGAGTCAATTTTTGTCAATGGTGAGAGGTGTGGGTCCAGTTTCAGACTTCCACATCTTTTAATCAAAACATAGCATCACAAGCAGGGACTGAAAGCTGTGGCTGTTTGCTATAGCTGCTAGCCAGCAGCTGATGCAGGTGTTCTGGGGACCATACCAACTTCTGAGGAAACCCGAACCACTAATTTTTCACTGTGTTCATGGTGTGCCATATTTCTTACTGTTAAGTACTTAGTACTCCGTGTGAATAAGTGTGAGAAAATAACTGCTTATCATAGCATATATATTCAGAGTCCAGAGTGACGGTGATGTTGAAAAGCCGCAGATTATCTCCATGAGTGGCTGAGACAGTGACACCTTCAGTTTCTCATGATTCTATGTACACAAACTCTGTTATATGCACAAAATTATTTAAAATATAGCATAAAATTACCTTCAGGCTATGTGTGTAAGGTATACATAAAATATAAACAAATGTTTTGTTCAGATTTGGGTCCTGTCCCAAATATATGTCTTTATATGTACATAAATATTCAAAAATCTAAAATCCAAAACACCTCTAGTCACAAGAATTTCAGGTAAGAGGCTTGACCCCTATAGCTCAGCGGCTAGGGCACTGTCCACATACATTGGGGCTGGTGGGTTTGAACCCGGCCTGGGCCTGCCAAACAACAATAACAACAACAACAACAACAACAAAAATAGGCATACACTGTGGCGGGTACCTGTAGTCCCAGCTACTTGGGAGGCTGAGGCAAGAGAATTGCTTAAGCCCAAGAATTTGAGGTAGCTGTGAGCTGTGACACCACAGCACTCTACCAAGGTTGACACAGTGAGATTCTGTCTCAAAAAAAAAAAAAAGAATTTCAGGTAAGGGATAGTCAGCCTGTAATGTAAGTACTTGCATCAGAACACTCAATGTTGTTAAGAAGTCAGTTCTCCCCAAATTGATCAACGTAATCTTTTTTTTTTTTTTAACTTCCGAATATTACAGGGATACAAACATTTGGTTACATAATTTTCTGTAATCAACACAACCTACTCAAAATCCAGGCAAACTTTGCATAGAAGTTGATAAGATAATGTTTAACATTTATATAGAAATGTAAAGAATCTGGAATAGCCAAAACAATTTTGCAAAAAATAAAAAAGGACTTATATCACCTGTCCTCAAGACTTATTATAAAGCCATATTAATCAAGAAAGTGCAGTATAAGCATAATAATAGACATGTAGACATATGGAAAATAATTGAGAAACCAGAAATAGGCCACCTATGTGGCTAATTGATTTTCAACTAATATGTCAGGTAATTCAATGAGGAAAGGCAAATTATTTCTTTTCCCAAGCAGTGGTGTTAAGATAATTAGATATCCATTTGAAAAAATAAAAGGTGGTCTTTATTTCATTACACCATAATGAAAAGTAAACTCAAAGTGAATCACAGATGAAAACAAGAAAAAAAAATTGTGATATTAGGGAAGAAACAGATTTCTTAGGAAAAGTAATGATTAAAACTGCTAAATTGGACTTCATCAAAATTAAAAACTTCTGGTGTTCAAAAGACTTGATTAGGAAAGCAAAAAGGTAAGCTATAAACTGAAAGAAAAATCAACATATAGTACATGTTTCTGAAGAAGAGCTATATACAGAATATATTTTTAAGAAGGAAAAAAAAAAAACCAGGCAGTGTAACCCCAGCACTCTGGAAGGCCAAAGTAGGTGGATTGCTTAAGCTCAGGAGTCTGAGTACAGCCTGAGCAAGAGTGAGAGCCTGATTCTACTAAAAATAGAAAAATTAGTCAGCATGCACTTCTAGCCCCAGCTACTTGAGAGGCTGAGGCAGGAGTATTGCTTGAGCCCAGGAGTTGGAGGTTGCTGTGAGCTGTGATAATGCAATGGCACTCTACTCAGGGCAAGAGAGCAAGATCCTATCTCAAAAAAAAAAAAAAAAAAAAATGTCACATACAAGATCTGACAATTAAATTCATGAACTTGCCACTATGTGCTTATGTTGGCAGCCCCGTGCAAACAGCTCAATAAGGCCTCATACCCTTGGTACATCAGTGTCTCACAGCTGTGTTCGTGTCAACCTGTGGTGGTGTCTTGCTGAGTGGCATTCATTATTGCTACATGTTTTATGTGCCATCATGAGAATGCTGGAGCTTGAATTAGAGCAAAGAACAAACATTACGTTGCAAGAGTAGAAATTCAATCAGGGACATATTAACCCAAATTTATGAGGGTAATGCCATGAAGAAAACAGCAGTGGATAAATGGATTAAATATTTTTCTGAGGGAAGAGAAAGCATCACTGATGAAGCAAGGTCAGGGCAGCCAGTAATGAGCAGAACTGACTAAAACATTGCAAAAATTTGTTGAATTGTGCATCAGAATCATCGCTGTCTGTGAGAAGCTTAGCAGAGCAAGTCAACATTAATAGAGAAACAGGAAAATCTTAACTGAAAATCTCGACCAACAACTCATGGCTCTTGCATTATGACAATGCAGCAGCTTACACAGCACTTTTTGTGACAGAGTTTTAGCCAGTCATCAAATAACTGTTTTGGAACACCCTCCCTACTCACCTGATCTAGACTCCAGTGACTTTTACCTTTACCTGAAGATAAAGGAAATATTAAAAGGAAGAAAATTTGATGACTTCCAAGATATCAAGGGTAATACTATAATCTCTGATCACCATTCCAGACAAAGAATTCCAAAATTGCTTTGAAGGGTGCACTAGGTGTTATTGTCAGTGCATAGCTTCCTAAGAGGGGTACATCAAAGGTGACCACAGTGATATTCAGCAATGAGGTACGTAGCACTTTTTCTAGGCTGGGTTCTCGAACTTAATTGTCAGAGCTCATATTCAAAAGTACGCAAAATTGTGCACCACTGGAAAAATATTTTTAGGTTGTTTTAAAGATATAGTTAACCACACGACCTAGCAATTCCACTCTTAGATATTTTCCCATGATCAATGTATATGTTGATATACATTGTGTTCAGGATTGTTTACAGCAACTGTTCCCAACAGTTTCATACCAGAAAAACCCCAAATGTTCACTGACAAACATTTACCATGTATTCATACAATGTGTTAGGTATCCATATGATATAGCACTTTTCAGCAATTAAAAGGAATTAATTACACAATATTCATAATACTATGGAAGAATCTCTTGGATGAAACTAAGCACAAAATTATACATAATGTATTATTCTAGTTATATGAAATTCTATACATGGTAAATGTAATCAATCATTATAAAAAGGAGATTAGTAATTGCCTAGGATCAGGACCATAGGCTGGAGATTAGAAAGGAGCACAAGAAAATTTTTTAGGATGATAGAAATGTTATATATTTTGATTATGATAATGGTTACATGAGTATACACATTTGTAGAAATTATTTGATCTGTGGAATGTAAATGGATTCATTTTATTATATATAAACTATACCATAGCAAGGTTAATTTTTAAAAAGTGTATACTATAAAGCTCCACTAACTCTCTCATCATAGTACTGTTACTGGTTTATAAGAGCAGTTACAAGTACGTGTACAAACGTCATAAAATAGTCAACACAGATTAGTAGGGAAGCAAAAATCATCCAGCAAACATCAGGGACAATTTTAGCTGCTGCTTGGAAGAATATGAAAGTTTAGCTTGATCACACTCCACCACACATCAAAATAAATTCCAGGAGTAGCAGAATAATATGTATACTTATACTTTTTTTAATAGGACAAAATATAAATAAATATTTATAAGATCTTCTGAATGCACAGGAATTTTAAGCTTGAAATCTTTGGAAAAAATTATAAACAAGGAGATCAAAATGTTCAAGTATCTTAAAATTTGAAATGTGTTTTAAAAATACCATAAACCAAATTATATGTTAAATAACAACTTTGAAAAAAACGTATAATACAAGAGTTTATAAAGTTATATGTAAGATATAAAGAATTTCACATATAAAATGCTTTTAGAAATAGATAAAAAACAAAGATTCCTTTGAATAAATAGACAAAGAATATTAAAATACAAAGAAAATAAATGTATTTTTAAAGGCTCAATTTCATTAGCAAACATATAACCAAAACAAAATTAACACACTTTTTGTCTATTAAATTAGCAAACATTCTTAGAATTATAATAATCATATTAGTGAGGTTATAGTAAAATCTGCACTTTTATACACCCCAGGTGGTAAATTAAACTAGTATGAACTTTCTTTTTTCTTAATTTTTTTTCCTTTTATTAAGTCATATGCACATAGATCATGAATACATTTATGCATTTGTGGGGTAAAATGGGTTGATTTTTTATACAATTTGGAGTGCTTACATCAAACTAATTAACATAGCTTTCACCTCATTTACTTAATTATTGTGTTAAGACATTTATGTTCTATACTTAATAGATTTGACTTGTACCCTTGCAATATGCTCCATAGTTGTGGTCCCACCGTTTACCCTCCCTCTATCAAACCTCCCCCTCCCCTCCCTTCCCCCTCCACTTCTTCATCCTGGGCTATATTTGTGATCTATCTTTCATAAGAAAGTGTGAGTAATTATAAATCGGTTTTGTAAAAGTACTGAGTACATTGGATACTTTTTCTATCATTTTTGAGATACTTTACTAAGAAGAATATGTTCCAGCTCCATCCATGTAAACATAAAAGAGGCAAAGTCTCCATCCTTTTTTAAGGCTGCATAGTATTCCATGGTATACATATACCACAATTTATTAATCCATTCATGGGTCGATGGGAACTTGGGCTTCTTCCATGACTTGGCAATTTCAAATTGAGCTGCAGTGAAAAATCTGGTGCAAGTATCTTTGTTGCAAAGTGATTTTTGGCCTTTTGGATATACTCCTAGTAGAGGAATTGCAGCATCAAATGGCAGTTCTACTTTTAGATCTCTGAGTGTTCTCCAAACTTCTTTCCAAAAGGAATGTGTTAGCTTGCCAGCAGCACCAGCAGTGCCAACATCTGTAGTTTAGGGATTTTGTTATGTGGGCTACTCTTCCTGGAGTTTGATGATATCTCAAAGTGGTTTTGATTTGCATTTCTCTGATGATTAAAGATGAGCATTTTTTCATGTGTCTGTAGACCATGTGCCTGTCTTTTTCAGAGAAGCTTCTGTTCAAGTCTCCTGCACACAATGAAATGGGATTACTTGTTCTTTTCTTATTAATAAGTTTGAGTTCTCTGTGGATTCTGGTTATTAGACCTTTTTCAGAAACATAATCTGCAAATATCTTCTTCTATTCTGGGGTCTGTCTACTTGCTTTACTTACTATGTTCTTGGCAGTGCAGAAGCTTTTTAGTTTGATCAGATCCCAGTAATGTATTTTTGGTATTGCTTCAATTGTCTGGGGGGGGGGGTCCTCTTTATAAAGTATTCTCCCAGGCCAATTCTTCAAGTGTTTCCCCTGCACTCTCTCCAAGAATCTTTATTTTCATATCTTAAGTTTAAGTCTTTTATCCAGTAAGAGTCAATTTTTGTTAATGGTGAAAGGTGTATGTCCAGTTTCAGTCTTCTACAAGTCACCCGCCAATTCACCCAGCACTATTTCTTAAATAGGGAATATTTTCCCCAATTTATATTTTTGATAGGTTTATCAAAGATCAAATGATGATAAGTGTCTGGGTTCATTCATCTCTTGGTTCTCAATTCTGTTCCATACATCTACCTATTTTTGTGCCAGTACCATGCTATTTTGATCACTGTAGATTTATAGTATAGTCTGAAGTCTGGTACTGTGATTCCTCCTGATTTGTTTTTATTTCTGAGTAATGTCTTGCCCATTCAAGGTTTTTTCTGTTTCCATATAAAATGAAGTACTAATTTGTCTAGATCTTTAAAGTATAACAGAGGTGCTTTAATAGGGATTGCATTAAATCTGTAGATTGCTTTGAGTAGTAGGGACATTTTAACAATGCTGATTCTTCCCAGCCATGAGCATGGTATGTTTTTCTACTTGTTAACATCTTGAGCTGTTTGTTTTCTCAAAGTTTCATAGTTCATTTCATAGACATCTTTCCTTTCCTTTGTTAGATAAACTCCCAAATATTTCATCTTCTTTGGCACTACTGTGAAAAGAATAGAGTCCTTGACTGTTTTTTCAGGTTGACTATTGTTGGTATATATAAATGCTACTGATTTGTGAGTATTGATTTTGTATCCTGAGATGCAGCTGGATTTCTTGATCACTTCTAAGAGTTTTGTAGTAGAATCCCTGCTGTTTCCCAGATATACAATCATATCATCTGCGAAGAGTGAAAGTTTGATCTCCTTTGACCCTATATGGATACCCTTGATCACCTTCTCTTGCCTGATTGCAATGGCTAAGACTTCCATTACAATGTTAAAAAGCAGTGGAGACAGTGGGCAACCATGCCTGGTTTCTGATCTGAGTGGAAATGTTTGCAATTTTACTCCATTCAATATAATATTGGCTATGGGTTTGTTGTAGATGGTCTCTATCAGCTTAAGAAATGTCCCTTGTATACCTGTTTTCTTAAGTGCTCTGATCATAAAAGGATGCTGGATATTGTCAAAAGCTTTTTTTGCATCAATTGAGAGAATCATATGGTCTTTGTTTTTTAGTTTGTTTATGTGATGTACTATATTTATAGATTTACATATATTGAACCAGCCTTGAGACCCTGGGATACAACCCACTTGGTCATGGTATATAATTTGTTTGATGTGTCACTGGATTCTGTTTGCTAGGATCTTATTGAATATATATAAGAGACAGAGTCTCACTTTATTGCCCTCGGTAGAGTGCCGTGGCATCACACAGCTCACAGCAACCTCCATCTCCTGGGCTTAGGCGATTCACTTGCCTCAGCCACCCCAGTCTGGAACTACAGGTGCCTGCCACAATGCCAGGCTATTTTTCTGTTTGTTGCAGTTCTACCAAGGCTGGGTTTGAACCTGCCACCTTCAGTATATGAGGCTGGCACCCTACTCAATGACCCACAGGCACTGCCCCTTGTTGAATATTTTTGCATCAATACTCATTAGAGATATTGGTCTATAATTTTCTTTTCTTGTTGGGTCTTTTCCTGGTTTGGGGATTAGGGTGATGTTTGCTTCATAGAATGTGTTGGGAAGTATTCCTTCATTTTCTATGTTTGGAAAAGGTTAAGTAATATAGGAACTAGTTCATCTTTAAAGGTTTGGTAGAATTCTGATGTGAAGACATCTAGTCCTGGACTTTTCTTTTTGGGGAGATTTCATATAGTTGATGCTATTTCAGAACTTGATATAGGCCTGTTCAACATTTCCACTTCTTCCTGACTAAGTCTAGGAAGGTGGTGTGCTTCCATGTATTGGTCTATATCCCTCAGATTTTCATATTTCTGAGAATAGAGTTTTTTATAATATTAATTAAGGATTTTTTGAATTTCTGAGGAGTCTGTTGTTATCTTGTCTCTGTCATTTCTGCTTGATGAAATTAGAGATTTTACTCTTTTATTTCTAGTTAGGTTAGCCAAAGGTTTATCTATTTTATTGACCTTTTCAAAAAAACCCAACTTTTTGATTCAGTGATCTGTTGTGTAATTCTTTTCTTTTCAATTTCATTTAATTCTGTTCTAATTTTGATTATTTCCGATCTTATGCTGGGTTTTAGGTTAGAATGTTTTTCCTTTTCCAGTTGCTTAAGATGTCCCATTAAGTTGTTCACTTCCTCTCTTTCCATTCTCTTGAGGAAGACTTGCAAGACTATAAATTTCCCTCTTATGACTGCCTTTGCAGTATCCCAGAGGTTCTGGTAGTTTGTGTCTTCATCAGTGTTTTGTTCCAAAATTTGGTTTTTTCTTCTTAATCTCATCTATGACCCAGCCATCATTCAGCATAAGGTTATTTAGCTTCCATGTTTTTGTATGTGTATGCAGATTCCTGTTGTTACTGAGTTCAACTTTTATTCCTTGCTGGTCTGAGAAGATACAAGGTATAATTTCTATTCCTTTAAATTTGCTGAGGTTAGACTTGTGATATAAGATGTGATCAATTTTGGAGGATGTTCCATGGGCTGATAAGTATAAAGTGTATTCAATGTTGTTAGGATGAAATGTTCTGTAGATGTGTGTTAAATCTAATTGTTGAATGGTTAAGTTTAAGCCTAAAATTTCTTTGCTTAGTTTCATATTGGAAACTGCCAAAGGGGTATTAAAATCCCCAACTATTACAGTGCTGGGGATATCAAGTTGCTCATGTCTATTAGGGTCTCCCTTATAAATCGAGGAGCATTCTGGTTGGGCACATAAATGTTAATAATTGACATCTTATCATGTTGAGTGTTTCCCTTAACAAATATGAAGTGACCATCCTTATCTTTCCTTACTTTTGTTGGTTTAAAGCCTATTATATCTACAAATAAAATTGCAACACCTGCTTTTTTTCTGATTTCAATTTGCCTGAATTATAGATGTCCATCCCTTCACACTGAGTCTATATTTATCTTTTAAGGTAAGATGAGATTCTTGTATGTAGAAGATATCTGGCCTGAGTTTTGTATACAGTCAGCCAACCTGTGCCTCTTTAGAGGACAATTTAAACCATTCACATTAATTGAGAGTATTGATAAGCCTGGTAGTATTTTGGGTGTCAAGTTTTTTTTAAGTCCAGTGGACATATTTAATTCTTTTGCTGCTGTGGAAGTTGGGATTTGATCAAAAGTTTCTGAGTGATTTTACTTTGGTGGTAGAGCATTGTGCTGGTTGTTGTGGAGCATGGGTCTGAGAATATCCTGGAGAGCTGGTTTAGTTATGGAAAATTTCTTTAACATGTGAATGTCATTAAAGTATTTAATTTCTCCATCATAAATGAAACTCAGTTTAGCTGGATACAGGTTTCTGGGTTGAATGTTGTTTTGTTTTAGGAGGTTGAAGGTTGATGATAATCCTCTTCAGGCTTGAAAAGTTTCAGCAGAGAGATCTGCAGTCATTGTAATATTCTTCCCCTTGTGGGTTATGGTTTTCTTACATCTGCTGCTTGCAGAATTTTCTCCTTCATATTAACTTTGGCAAAATTAATTATAATGTGTCTGGGAGATGCTTTATTTGGATTGAGTCATGCTGGGGTTCTGAAACTACCTGCTATCTGAATTTCAATATCTCTTGCCGTGTTTGGGATGTTCTCCTCGATTATATCTTGGAGTAGAGCATCTGTGCTTTTCAGGATAACCACATCACCTTCTGGAATTCCTATAAGGTGAATGTTTGCTTTTTTGGAGTTGTCCCACAGCTCTCTGACAGAATGATCCGATTTTTGCTCTCCACTTCTCTTCCTCTTTGAGCATTTGGGAGCATTCAAAAGCTTTGTCTTCAATGTCATAAATCCTTTCTTCTGCCTGCTCCATTCTGTTACTGAAGGATTCTACTGTATTTCTCATATCTTGGAGGGCTGCAAATTCTTTTCTCAATGTGTCAAAATCTTTGGTGATTTTGTCTTTGAATTCATTGAATTCTTGAGACAACTTTTGAATTATTCCTAGAATTTCTAATTCCAACTTTACTTCCATTCTGTTAATCTTATTTGCCATCCAAATTCTAAACTTGATTTCTGACATCTCAGCCATTTGTTTATGAATGGTATCTTCTGGTTTGTCTGCTTTGTTGTTCCTTGGTGGAGCTGATCTACTCTGATTATTCATGTTGCCAGAGTTTTTCTGCTGATTCCACCCCATGATTGTTTTTCACTGTTTGGCTAGATGAGCAGGTAAGGTAAATTTGGACTGGGGGCTGTTGGAGTTGTGATTAACCAGCCCTTTGCTGAAGCTAGGACTAGTGACTTCAGATTTTCCCCTACAGCTTTGCAAAGGACCTGTACAGCATTATAGCCTAAGACTCTGGGGACCTGCTTGCTGTGGTAGGGCTAGTGGCTTTGTCTTGTATTCAGCTGGTCTCTGTCCAATCCTAGTGAATCAGTGACTCTGGGTTGAAGTCTCAGCTGTGGAGAAATAAAGCAAGTAAGACACCCTACTCCTGACAGGCAACAAGTGGAAGAGGAAAATCAAACCTTCCCACTACAACACAACCAGGGTACCACCTTGGAGGATCCTTGGGTGATTTGCCCAGGTCAAGAGTTCCAAGCCAATTGTCCCAGTCAGCACAAACTCTCAAGTGGGAGAGTTCAAAAGGTGTCCAGAAACTAGATAGCAGAGGTCTATTGGCAGCTCAAGTGTGTCTCACTCCAGTGCTCTGTGGAGTCCAGAAAGGCCCGCCCAGTCAAAGAGTTGGACTGGGGGGCTGATGCCTATTTTCCCACCTTGCACCTCCTTCACCCTTGGTCACTGGTAACCCCACAGGGCTATGGCCCATTTCCCTCCAATAAGCAAATGTGCCAGGGCTTTGCACCTGCCAGAGTCAAAGGAAAGTCAATACCTTCTCGGCCTGGCCACCACACTCTGCCACCAGCCAGCAGGGGGCAAAGAAGTCTGACTGCCTCAGGTACTCAATGGCACCTGGGTAGTGTTCCACCTGAGCTCAGTCCAAACTTGAGGATAACAAGTCAGCAAATGTTTTTCTCTCTCAGCCACCATGCCTTTGCCCCAGCTTCTCTGCAGCTCTGGTATCCCCTATAGGGTGAGGTATGGCTCCCTCTGGCTGTCCTCAGAGTTGGGGAGGTATCTATCCAAAATTAGATCCCAATAGGATCACTTGACTATTGCTGAAGCTTTGTGAGAGGTGTCTCTGCCTGGCTCTGAGGCGGCTCCTGCGGGTCCATGGTGGAGTCCAGTTAGCAGGGGTCACGCAGCATTGGCCCAGGTAGCACAGCTTGCAAGCCTCTGCCCACTGCTGATTTGCACTTTTGCAGAGCCAAGCCTGACAGCCTCCCCACTTTGTCTGTCTGCACTACTACTGGGCTCACTGTTACAGTGCAGCTTCACTACCATGGCCCTTGCAATACCCGGTCCTAGCAGTAAACTACAAGCATTCTGGTCTCTGCAGATGTTAGGCTTCTGGACTACCAAGCGAGGGGGTGGGGAAGGGTGGACTGGAAGTTTAAAATGGCAGGGAAAACATTTGTTCAACTTGCATGCCTGGCAAGAGAATGCCCAGGCTCACAGCAGGGTTCCTCTGGAGAAGTAGCCCCCCGCTTCCAGCTACTCTATCCTGTGGGGGTAAGACAAGAGGTCCTTAGTTCACCACTTGTAGAAATCCCACAGTGAGCAAAAACAAAAAAATTGGAGGAGGGGATGGAGACTCTTTTTCTTTGGGATAAGTTTTGTACCTGTAATTTGCTTCCTTGGAGTTGCAGCTTGCCTCAGCAGAGGTGACATGGAGTTATCACTCTTCTCTCTCAGCTCAGCTCCTGATCTTCAGCTTTATTGGGTACTTTCTGGTCATTATCCTTCCCTCTGGATGGGAGCTTCTGTCTAAAGCTGGCTCCAGTTGGCCATTTTCCCACTCCCTAGTATGAACTTCCCCTAGTATGAAAAAATATTTGCTGACTTGTTATCCTCAAGTTTGGACTGAACTCAGGTGGAACATTCCCCAGGTGCCATTGAGAACTTGAATTAAAAACACCTAAACATCTAATCTTAAGGAAATAGTTATATTAATTATGATATTATATAATCACACTATGGAATATTATGTCATTATTAAAATAACTTCTATAACTATATTTTAAATAACAGGAGAATAACTAAGCCAAAATATATTATACAATAGTTAATACAAAAAATGTGATCTCATCTATGGAAAGAGAAACACAGAGCACATGGCAGGGGCCACTATCTGCCTCATGCACATTCCTGTCCAGCTGCAGTGCCAGAGAACCCCAGGCACTCACACTCCTGGGCTCCAGATCACAGAGATGAACAAGATTAAAAGAAAAATTTGCTGGACTCATAAAGCTCAATTGTTGCCGAGGAGGTCTTTCTAAGGACAGCAGGTGGCTCTGAGCTACCAATTGATAGGTGAGAATGAATTAGCCATACAAAGAGCTTGGAGAAGAGTATTCTAAGGAGAAAGAAGAGTAAGTACAAAGGTCTTAAAATTTTTGACAAGTGTATATTTTATAGGTGAATGCATTACTTATACACATTGATTAGCAAAATTTCAATGACCACTTTTCAATGTACATTACAACTTTTTAAATATTCCCCTTTCAGAAGCTTTTCTCCATTTAGCAAGAGAGAATATAAAATTCTCAATGCATTTTTCTCCTTTAGGAAATTGTGTTATGTATCTGTCATTTGTACACATAAATTCATAACCTGGCAAGCACTCCTTGGCAGTCCTATTAAATTGTGTATGTATGAGTTATGAATGAGTTTGTTTACTCGGTCTAAGAATTACACATATCCCCAGGGCTAAGAAATGATCCCGGAGTCTCTGCCAGTTTCAAAAAATTATAGTCTTGTATGAATCCCCTAAGGGGGGAGAAGGGATTATTTTATCATTCCTGTACTTTTTCTCTAGCATATTGTAAGCAATTACTGCTCAAACTGCAAAAATTAGAGAAGAATAAAATAAAAACTCACACTGCATGGATCTTCCTCTTCCCTGCCCCAAGGATCTCAAAATGAAATGCAGAGGTGACACTGAGAAGTTGGATAAATAAAAGAATCGAGGGGCTTGTGACAGATATGTTAGGTAACACCTATATCTCTGTGATTAGTCACATGTAAATGGACTAACTGGATATGGAGGTCTCGTCATCTCAGTTTATTTACTGCAACATATCAGTTCCCAGAAAAAAATTAGAAAGAGTTAAAAATGAGAAACTCAATGGTCATGACATATGTCAAAATTAGATGGTATGATTTTAGTGATGGGCTTGGAAGAAAAGTAGAAGTAAGTATTAGGCTCTCTCAGACATCATTCCATAGTTAGAATGAATCAAGGTGCAGGCCATTTGATGGGCCGTGTACCTGCATATTACCCATCTGGAGCATACAGAAAAAATCTACTCAATTAGTTGAATCCATTTTCCCAACTTGAGTGCAGGGTCCTATAGGAATAGAATTTCAAGAAGGCTCCCCTCAGAAAACCTAGTAATAAAAAAAGTCTATTACTGAAACCACTATGAGAACTTTATTTCTTTTGATGAAAGCATTGATCTTTGTTAACATGAACACAATTTGATGAGTTTGAGATCCTTTCTTGAGAGCAATATTTGATAACAGGGAGACTGAGTGTGAAGGCACAGCCGGTGAGGTTATAGGGAAGCACCACACGGCAAGGCCGTAATCCCACAAGCTAATCTCTCCCACCTCGAAATTTCCTCTGTGACAAGTTTTGTCCTTAGGTGTCTGTTCAGGTTGCTGGCAATTTGTCAAAGTAGGTATATAGATAGAATGATTCAGAGTACATACATAAAACTTCCAAGTGACAGTAGCTTAAAAGAGAAAATAAATCTCTTTTACACAAACAGAATTTCAGACACAAGCTACTATGGTGGCTCATCAGAATCGTCAGAAACTAGGCCATTTACAGTGTTTCAATCAGTCATTCAAAGACATATGAATTTTCTTTATGGACTAAAGTGGCTATCAGAAGAGACAGTCATTCTATTTGCAGAGAGAAACCAAGCAGCACCCAGAAGTCCAGCACGTTGCCTGTTTACAGCTTCCTGAGCAACATTCAATCAAATGAGCACCCACATGCCAAAAGCAAGGGGAAATATGTCTTCTCTCCAGGTGTGTCTTCAATCAGTGCTCTATTACCAGGAAGAAGGGGAATTTGGACATTGAAAAAAAGGCAGCTAGCAGATGCCATTGCTTTAGAAAATATAATAATCCTTAAGCTACATAGAGTAACAGGGACTAGCTTTACCTTTCCACCAAAAATAACTGGAAAAATAATACAGACAAAATATATAAAACAATGGTTTTCCAAGACATTAAGCAGTGAGGGACAATGACCTGGGAGAGACAGAACATAAATGAAGTGGCTGCAGGATTGTTAAGTTCCATCCCTGGTGGAGTTTCTAGGTCATAACACCAGGAAGGAAAGGAAGACAAATGGTTTACAGACCAGAGCACTGAGATTTGTGCAGAGAGAACTAAGGATACCTGCAGGATGCCCTGCAAGTACTCTGCAGAATGTTCTTCAGTGCATCAGTGTGTAGAAATTGACCAAGTTTGGGGGTAAAAGCAAACAGAGACATTGGAAAATAGTGCCTGGCACTCAAAAAGTGCTGGCAGGAGGGCCTGTTTCTATCATGTGACTGGAAAAACTGTGATTCACAGGGCAATGAGCAATCTCGGTAAGATTTTGCCTTAGCAATTGGAAATAAAACGATTAAGCACTGCTTGGAATCTGTGGCAGAAATTGTAAAAGATATTCTAATTGTTTCCAAATAAATTAATTGAATCCCAGAAAAAAATCTCAAGAATCTTCACAGGGATGCAAAAATATACACCTAACAAGGTAAAGTTCCAACATGACATCCAATCAAGTAAGTAAGTGAGGTTAGCAAGGTTGAAGAATAGAATATGCAAATAAATTGCATTTCAACATATCAGTGTACAACCAGAAATTGAAAGAAATACTCCATTTAAAATAACATCAAAAATACTAAATATTAATACTTAGAGTAAATCTATTAAAAGATGTGAAAGACTTATACAGTAAAAACTGATCCTGTGTCCTGAATGGCCAGTAGGCCTGCCTATTAGCCTGGACCTCTGGCAGAGCCCTCTCCTGCTCTGGGTCTCTCAGGAAATGGAAGCCTTCTGAGTCACTCAATAAATGAGTCAAAGCAGAATTCTGTATTACACTGTGTACTTGCTCTGAAGTCCAAAGAGGTCCTCCATGTGCAATGCCTCTTGGCTATGACAGGAGGCGTGGCCTGAAACAACTCATTCTCCATCTCAGAGAGGTTATACCAGGATAACCCCATCTGTTGAGATCAGAAAACAATGTGCCAGGCCCCCATATTTCCTTGAGGCTCACCCTCACTTTTCAGTACCTGAATTTCCACCTTCTTGCTCACAGTCCAATTAGCTTAATGTTATGAGTACACAGGGCCAGTGACACTCTGTGGACTGTCAGATGATAGCAGCCTATAGGCACACTAGTACGGAGAGCAAAAACTTCAACATAGCTTTGGGTCAAAACAGTAAATCTGTCCTTATTGTATAAAATCAAACTGCTTGTGATCCTTTCCACTGATTGAGATTGAGCAAAACACATTTGCACAATCAACAGTTAGATACAAATATAACAGTTATGGTTGATCTGCTCCAATGAAGCTACCATAGTGGGCATGGCAGCTGCACTTGGGGCTACCACCTGTTTACATTTATGATTTTTCAATAGCATCACTCATTATCTATACGCTTTTTGCAGGAGCAGGAACTAAACCAAGGTATGATAGGGACTACCATCCCTGCATCCTTTGAGTCTTTTGTGGTGGCACTAAGCTTGGTAATCATTCTGAGATAGCATCACTTCTAATTTTCTTCTTGGCCAAGAGTGGGTGGCGGTTTCAGAGACTTTAGCTTGGCACTGCCTAATATTTTGGTCATCACTTTACAAGTCTATGTGAAAATGTCAAAGCTCTGTTTGTGCCAAGAATGTTTATTCTAATTATACATTCAGGACCAGAAAAATAGCCATAAGATGAATCTGTTAACTCACTGCATCCACTATACAATGGACTTGGACCAGGACTCCATTTATTGACTAACTATTTTGCATAAACTTCACTGTATCTGTGGCCCCTGAGAAGTTTGGATAATTTCTTTTCTCTAATTGTCCAGTTATCCTGGACAAGAATCACAGGATAAGGACTGAAGAAATATAATAGCACCTCTGGAAGGTGACCATCCATGGGACTGTAACAAGCTGGTCAGCACAGGGAGGTGGTCACCATAAGGAACTAGGTCTATTGTACTGATGGTGCATGTCTCATCTATGAAAATTAGGTCAGCTCGGTGCCCGCAGCACAGTAGTTACAGTGCCAGCCACATACTCTGAAGGTGGCAGGTTCAAACCCAGCCTGGGCCAGCTGAACAACTGCAACGAAAAAATAGCTGGGTGTTGTGGCGGGTACCTGTAGTCCCAATTACTTGGGAGGCTGAGGCAAGAGAATTGCTTAAGCCCAAGATTTTGAGGTAGCTATGAGCTGTGACACCATGGCACTCTACCGAGGGTGACATAGTGAGAATCTGTCTCAAAAAAAAAAGAAAGAGAAAGAAAGAAAAGAAAAGAAAAAAGAAAATTAGGTCAACTTAAGAAAGTGGTTAATGTGGGGGAGGTGTTAAACTATGGAGGTTCTACTGTATGTACTTGTGACAACATTGTAGGGTATTTCCTCAAGAGTATACAGCCTGTACTTCAATCAGTTGGCGCTGGGTCTATGAAGTGGCCTTGATCTGGAAAGTGAATGAGCAATTGCAATTTCCTGTTATGTATGATGGCTGACATCAGCCCACTACTCACCAGTTCTCATTTATAACATTATCGTTATTTTCATTATTATACAAATCAGGTAACACCTTAGTCTATTTTCCTTCTATTTTGACCATGGAAACACTGTCATCTAACAGTCATCACCCTAGCTACATGGACAAAGGCACCTGGGTTCTCACTTCACTGTTCCTGCCCACAACTAGTATGTCTAAAGATTTATTGACAAAATCAGGGCATTTCTGAAAGTGAAAGCTGACTATTAATAATATGCTAGAACAACAGGCAAAAACTGTCCTGGGCAAACTGAGTCACGTGCTGACCTCACTCATTATGGTTTAACCCAGCCAGCCCCTGAGGACTCAGTGTTGCCACCTGCTGCTGCCATCTCTTAGTCCTTTCAATCTCCATGACTTCAAGCATCACGACTCCATGGCCCAGCCTCTTATACTATCAGCTGTGACGCCTATACAAGGCAGCAAGCACAAAACTTTTTGAAGATATGATGACAGCATAATAGGCACTTTCTTTGTTGCCTTTGGAAAGGTATCAGTTTGGTGGTCTGTCCTCAGATATTACACAATAAATCCATTTGAATATTCACTTATCCTTGGGCTTTTTGAACTCCTTTCCAATTTATATTTTATTTTATTTTATTTTATTTTATTTTATTTTTGAGACAGAGTCTCAAGCTGTTGTCCTGGATAGAGTGCCCTGGCATCACTGCTCAGAGCAACCTCAAACTCTTGGGCTTAAGTGATCCTCTTGCCTCAGCCTCCCAAGTAGCTAGGGCTACAGGTACCCGGCACAGCTCCTGGCTATTTTTTTGGTTATAATTGTCATTGTTGTTTGGTGGGCCCAGGTTGGATTCAAACCCACCAGCTCTGGTGTATGTGGGCTGGTTACCTTAGTTGCTTGAGCTAGAGGCACCAAGCCTCTTTCCCAATTTTATGCCAAATACCTCTGGCTTCTTCATTTCATTTACTTTCATTTATAAGATATTGCTCAAATTTGAAAGAGTCATCCCAGCAGACCAGCAGACTGAAAACTGTTTCAGGTGCTCTGCCCAAACCTTGAACCCTTAGTGACAGATGACCCCTTCTGTACTGATGAATCTCGTCTGCCTCATATATTACACCTTGAACCCTGAATGACAGATCACCCCCTCTGTACTGATAGATCCCATCGGCCTTGGATGTCTCATCCTTGCCAAGTCCAGGGCCCTGCTGGCCTTGCCCCTTTCATGGTCCTCTGGCTCACACCTGTGCATGTTGTCCACCTAGCTCAACTCCCTTGGTATGACAGCTACTGCCCTCTTGAGCTACTTCCTCATTCAACTTGTGCTAAAACATGATTCTGATTTTCAGCCTGGAGTAATGAGGGAGGGGCTGCTAATAATAGTCACCATTCTGTGAGATACTGGCTACAGCTGAGATCATTGCATGGTCTCCAAGTACAGGGAAGGCCTCTCTCCCTGGCAAATGGAAAGGGTGCTTTTGCTTGCCAGAGGGTTTAGAATAAGGCATTACAGACCCTCCTCATCTGTCTAAATTCCCCAGTTCCAGATCTCAGGGCCCCACTTCTTTTCTATCAAGGTCCTGACTTTTACATAGGGAATCTCTCAAATGTGCACATTCTCCTTTGCATCAACACCACCCTTAAAATAAGATCCAGGGACTGGTTTCCAGCACAGTCTGCCATGCTGCTGGGAATTTTCTTATTCACTGAATCTGAGGTCTGAGTATTTCCTTTCAAGTTAGCATAATCATGATAATAAATGACAGTAAGGTCTCTCTGAGGAAAGCTTGGAAGAAGATTTACAGATTACTTTCTCAGGGGACAGCCCTCCTTTTCAATCAAAGGGATCTGAGTTTGTGAACTGGTTTAAGTCTACAAGGTAGACAAGAGCCTTTGATGACTCAAGTCAGTGTTCTCGTCATATTTTTTTTATCTTGTTATAGGATTAAATAACATTTTAATATAATGTCTATTTCATTTCTGTAGCTGTATTCAAGCATTCTGATTACCTCTTTATCCTCCCACTCATTACTGAAAATCATTACTGAAAATGTGTCCTTGTTGTCTTTGGAAGGTAAGTGCTTCCACTAGGCTCTGCTAGCCCAGGTCCGGGCATCCCCTTCAAAATCAAAGGACTCGTTGCATTGGCAGCCTCTTGTACCACCCTGCCTGACCTATAGAGGACAGCAATCAGAGAACTTTTCTAGGACACCAGTGCCCCTCACTAATGTTTTGCTTAATGCTCTGGTGAGGGCTGTGTCTTCTGAGATATCTAGAAGATGTTGGAGAGGTGGGCCAGGGGTTTAGTTTGTGGGTCACTTAGGATAAATCTACTCTGACATCCGCATTCTAAATCCTTTAAATCCCTTCTTCTGCACTATGTGGGCAAGTTCCCATCTTTATCTCAGTGAATATAGCTACCACCGAACACAAATTCTGTCAGCCAACCAAGAAAACTGTTAGAACCACTTCTGGATGTGCAAGATAACACATTACATCTATAATCTCTGGAAAGAATGCCCATTTCAATATATTAGTTGTATTACAGAAATAATGTATTGTCAGGAATTGGTTAAACATAGTAAGAACCTTAAAAAAGGCAAAAGGAATACATGGAGATAACACAGAAAAATAATGGCATAGAAAAAAACTGCCATGCCAAGCGCTGGATTGAATGGAAGAGGCCGCCAGCAAGCAGAGCTTGGAAGCCCCGGGAGCTCCCAGCATCAGGAGCAGCCCTGGGGAGGGCAGAGCTGGCAGGGTGGGAAGGCACTGGCTGCTTCTCCTGCTACAAGCTTTCAGTCTCCCTCTAGTGTCCCTTTTGGGAAAACCTAACGCGGGAGCCAGCAGCCAAAACAGAGAAGTGGTTCGCAAGCATCACAAAGCAAAGTATAGAAAGGGAGGGGCAGAGAAACAACAGCTGGTAATGAGAGTGGTGCCCCTCAAAGTGTCCCAGAGCAACTAACTCAGCATAACCTTGTCTGAGTTTCTCAAAGCCATGAGCAGCACTCACTCTCTGCATAACCCTTACACTTCCAAGGATCCCCATATCCTCTGTGGCATGAAACATGCAATAGCCACAGCATATAGTCAATGCTTCAGTTTTCCTCTGCACCTCATCCCAGTTAACTCCACATAAAAACTTCAGTGATTTTGATGCCATGGCAACCAGGAGTTATTGCTGCCTTCAATTGTACCACAGCAGGATTCATCAGACTGGAGAGAAATACAACCCTGAAACCCTACCCTGAGGCTTTCAAGGGTTAGCCCTGATTCCAGCTCTCTTGGCCTGAGTTCTCCAGAGTACAGAGCCTGAGGTAAACATGTTTACGTGTTGCTACCTTACGGAGAAAGCAAGCCTAGGAAAGCAGGAGTGAAGGTACAGTGGAGAGAGGCATGAAGTATGTCACGGTGAAGGCTGCCAGCTGGGTGGGACATAACTCATGGTGGCCACCTTGCGGGAGCCTGTGAGCTGCTACAATTGAGGGTAGTCTGGGGAACGGAGGGAAAGACAGGGTGTCCTTTCTCTGCTGGCTCACCTCCCTTTGTTCTAAGATTCACTCTCTGTGGTCCTCTAAGATTCACCCTGCTGCAATTCTGGTTTGAATGTATAGGTGCTGAGCACATCCTGCAGCATCTCAAGCCTTAGTAGCAACAGAGACACCCTGAGGCAGGAGGTGAAAGTCTCATGTCCTGGGCAGAGGACAAGGCACTGTGTGGTTGAGTGAACTTTAGCTGTGCTGGGCTAGTTGCTGTAGCTGCAGCTTCGGTGTCGGGGTGGAGGGAGACAAGAAGAAACCCAAAGAGCTACCACTAAAAGGACCACGATTGAATAAAATACATGTAATTACATGCAACTGTAAAAAAAATTACAAAGCATTTTAGGTTCTGTTATGGAAAATCTATAAAATATGCTATTAAGGGGAAAAGAAAGGTACAAAGAAGCATTTATAATATGCTACCTCTCGCCAGAAAAAAGGGAAAATGAGACTATATTTGTTTCATAAATATAGTATGTACATAAAGAAACTCTGAAAAGATGCTCATGAAACTGAAACTAGGCTTTCCTCTGGGCAGGAAGTGAGTGTGGGAAAGAGTGTGCAGGTCTGATTTCTACTGTAAAACACTTATGCAGTAGGACCTCTGTAAGGTGGCCACCTGAGGGCCCATACAAGCTGGCTAACACATCAGAGGGTCCACAAAGGGAACTATGTCAGCTGCACTGACGCGTATCAGGGAGTCCACACAGGGAACTATGTCAGCTGCACTGACGCATACATGTGGAGTACGTCTGGTGTACTTCTGGGCTTTTGAGCCTTGTGAATGTGTTAACTAAAGCGTTCAGTATAGAAACATGGGGGAGTGGGGAAAGGTTGGAGAATACCTGGGAAAACAAAAACTGAATGTTACTTGTCTTCTTTAAGAAATAGATGTAAATGACAATGATAATAGAAATAAGCAAAGATTGAAAAAAACCCAGACCTGTTCTTCAAAAAGTTTAGTAAGAGTTATGCAAGCCCAATAAATAAAAATTAACATGGAAATAAATAAAATACAGAATAAGAAAAGGGATAAAATTACAGACAATATTATAAACAAGTCTATGCTGACAAACTTGAAAACTTAGATGAGATTAAAAAATGCAAAGAAAAATAAGGTGCTAAAATTAAAAATTGAGAATTTGTAGAAAACCCTAAGAATTAAAGAAATTGAAATGGTAGTCAAAAACCTCTATTCTACCCCACCCTCAGCCCTTGCCAAATTATCTCTGGCCTGAAAGGCTCCCATGAGTTCTACTGATATCAGGGAGGGCTGGTTCCTATGTGATACAAGTTGTCCCAAAGGTGGAACAAAAGTGCCTAGATCATTTTATGAGGCCAATGTCACCTTGCTTCCAAAAACATAAAGTAATACAATACCTTTTTTGTTTTTTTAAACTCAGATTAATATGAAGGTAAAATAATTAAGTTACATTGTTTGTTTCTAAGGTAAAGTTCAAGTTGCAGTTGAGCCCTTCATCCAGGGGGTGTGTATATACCCTTATACTGTGTACATTAGATGAGATACCACCAATTCCCTTCTTCCTTCCTCTTTCCCTCCTCTATGCCACTTAAATATATTTATATTTTTCTCATGAATGGGCATGTACTTGTTTTTCTATTGGCTTCACATTAGTATTGAGTACATTGGATACTTGCTTTTCCATTCTTATAATACTTTACTAAGAAGAATGTGTTTCAACTCCATCTGGGTTAATACAAAAGATGTAAAGTCTCCATCTTTATATGGTTGAACAGTACTTCAGGGTATTACATATACCACAGTTTAGCCATTCATGGGTTGATGGGCATTTAGCTTGTTTCCACATCCTGACAATTATAAATTAAGCTGCTGTAAACATTCTGATGCAAATGTTTTTGTGATAAAATAATTTTTTATATTCCAAGTTGATACCTAGTAATGGGATTGCAGGATCAAATGGAAGGTCTACTTTTAGGTCTTTGAGGATTCTCCACACTTCTTTCCATAGAGGCTGTATTAGTTTGCAGTCCCACCAACAGGGTAAAGGGTTCACTTTTCTCCACATCCACACCAGCATCTGCAGCTTTGGGACTCTGTGATATGAGCTATTCTCCCCAGTGTTAGGTGATTTCTCAGATGGTTTTGATTGAAATTTCTCTGATGATCAGGAACAATGAGCATTTTTTCATGTCTCTGTTACCCATTCATCTGACTTTTCAGAGAAGGCTCTGTTCATGTCTCTTGTCCAGTGATAGAAGGGATTGTTTGTTCCTTTTTTGGAGTTCGCTATAGAGTAATTGGAGTTCTCTATAGATTCTAGTTATCAAACCTTTGTCAGATTCATACCTTGCAAGTATCTTTTCCTATTCTGAAGGTTATCTATTTGCTTTAATTATTGTTTCCTTAGCTGTCCAGCAGCTTTTTGGTTTAATTAAGTCCCATTTATTTATTTTTGTTGTTGTGATTGCCAATGGAGTCTTCTTCAAAGAATACTTCCCCAGGCCCTGGAGTTTTTCCTACACTTTCCTTTAGGATTTTTATTGTCTCATGTCTTAGATTTGATCTTTATCTATAATGAGTCAGTTTTTGTAAGTGGTGAGAGGTGCAGATCCAGTTTTAGTCTTTTACATGTGGTTATCCAGTTCTTCCAGCACCATTTATTAATAGGAATTCTTTTCTCCACTGTATGCTTTCTTGGGTTTATCAAGGATTAGATAACTATAAGAGACTGATTCCATTCTTGGTTTCCTATTTGGTTTAATACATCTATGTTTCTATTTTTGTGCCAATACCATGCTGTTTTGATCACTGAGAACTTGTAATATAACCTGAAGTCTGGTAGGGTGATGCCTCTGGTTTTCTTTTTATTACTAATAATTGCCTTGGCTATATGGGGTTATTTCTCGTTCCACGCAAAATGAACTATTTTTTTTTACTTCTTCAAAGTATGATGTTGGTATTTTAATGGGGATTGCATTGAATCTGTAGATTTCTCTGGGAAGTATAGACATTTTAACAATGTTGATTCTTCCCAGCTAAGAGCATAGTATGTTCTTCCATTTGTTAATGTCCTCTGCTCTTTCTTTTCTTAGGGTTTCATAGTTTTCTCTGTAGAGGTCCTCCGTATCCTTTATTAGATATATCCCATGGTATTTAATTTGAATCTACTGTGAAGGATATTGGGTCCTTGATTTGCTTCTCAACTTTATTGTTATTGTATACAAAGGCTACTGATTTGTGGACATTGATTTCATAATCCGCAACATTACTGCACTTCTTGATCACTTCCTGAAGTCTCATGGTTGAGTCTCTGGGGTTTTCTAAGATCATATCATCAGTAAAGAGCGAGAGTTTGACCTCCTCTTCCCCCATTTATCTTCTTACCTTTATAAACAGTCAGTATATTAATGGTCAAGAGTATAGATTCAAGAGCCTGAACAATGGGTTTGAATTCTGTCTCTGCCACATAAGAGCTGTGTGACCTAAGAAATGGTACTTAACCTCTGAGCTTCTGTAACAAATGTTAGTACTCCCACTCTCTATTCAGTGGCCTAATGGACGTTAATTGCAAAAAAGGAGACAAGAGAATTAGCTCCTAATTAGAACGAATATTAATTAATATAAGCTACCACACAGAGGCCTTAATATTTATTTTTCAACATTTAAAAAGCAAAAGGGAAAACTATTACTGTGTACATATCCTACGGAGTGTCATAAATTGAAATAGGTCCTGGGAACTAACAAAGTACAAAAAGCATGTCCTGCCAACAATGTGGTTATATTTAGCATCTCAATAAAAACCAAGGAATTATTTTTCTACTATCTTCAATTCTTCTATGTTTCCTACAAATAATACTCTAAAAATACACATTACATAGTATCCTGACTTCTAAAAATGCCACTAGACTTAAATGACTTTTTACTGAAACTAAAATTCCCCTACTGACACTGATCTAGTCTAAAGAAGACAAAGTTGTAGTGATAGTTAACAGAGAAGGCATGAAATACTGAGTTTATCAGCTGAAGCATTCATGGTCTCCATCAAATGTCTTTATAAGCCTAAACAAGATATAAATAAGCACAACTGGAAATCAAGTGAAGTTTGTCTTTACAGTTCCCCCTCCTAGATATTGAAATCTCCTGTACTAAAGAACTCTGCTTGTTGGACCAGCAAACAGAACAGTATTGGGGTCTAGGTTGGGACACTCCAGGCCTAAGACTATACCTGGGAGTGACAGAGCTCCATCACTTGAAGATACTTTGCATATACATCCTATTGAGAAGTTGATTGTAGACTCCAGTGGCTCTCAGGGAGTAAGACTTAAACCTATGAATTTCTGGAGGGTAAGACAGACATGGTAGAGAGCACAGGCTCTGGCGCTGGGCCACCTCAGCCAGAATCCTGGTGCTACAAATTTGTTTGTTGTGGGTCTTTGGAAAATTATTTTAATTCTCTGAGGCTTGTTTCTTCATTTGTAAACTTGACTGATACTAATGCTTATCTTGTAGAGTTGTTATCACAATTCAGTGAGCTAGTATTTTTAAAGCACAGTAGTTCCTGGAACAAAGTATTATTTGGATCATTTTAAATAAATGATGTGGTAAATCAATTAACCAATCAACCAGTGTAATCCCACTTGTGGTAATGACAGATTACGTAATTACTGAACACACCTAAAATAAGCCAGAGGACATTTTTGAAAACTTCTTAGAGGCACTGAAGATTTAATCAAATAGTGATTAACTGCTGGGCCAACATCTGGGTAGTGGGAGAAATTTAGAACTTTAGCTCTGAAAGTTGATACCAATTTTGCCTTGGGAGTACTGTCACTGGGACAGAGGTGGCTGAGAAGGTAGACAGTGCTTTTCATGGCCTATGGGCTTATGAGAACAAAAGTCAGAGTCCAGGTGAACCATCAGAGGTGATGACACTGTTACCTCTTCCTTATTTGGGGGCTTCCTCTTTATGTAAGAATATAATGGAAATAAACCGGCCCTCACAAGGAATAAAGCCAGTTTTAAGTCATTTGGTGTCCCCCAAAACCTTGAGGCTTGAAAAGATTAAAGGTATCACTGATGGCAAGTACCCTCAGACTACAGATGGGAAAACTCTTCTCTGAAAGAAGATAGAATTATCCTAGTTTTCAAGATTCCGCCATAAACACGTTTTCAAATAGAATGATGAGCACACAGTTGAAAATAACAAGCCACACAAGGAGATGAGTGAGTTTAAGTGAGACAGCAGAAAGAAAACCCTGAGGACTCTGGATGCTAGAATTAATAGATAAAGACTAAGCAACTATGATGTTTACCATGCTTACATACATAAAAACCATGTTTGAAAATTTCAGCAGAAAATTGGGAGCTCTAAGAATTGGTATTGAAGATTTAGGAAAGAACTAAATAAGAATTATAGATTTTAAACATGCAATAATAAAAATTAAGAACATGAAAGAATTAGAAAGCAGATTAGAGTCAACAAAAAATAAAATTAGTGAACCAGAAAATAGAACAGAAAAATATCAAAAATTAAGCACAGGGGACAAAAATCATGAAAATAAGAGATAATGACAGGGCACAAAGTGTAGAGAATGTCTAATATACACAGTCATCTGTCACATAATGGCATTTCAGTTATTGATGAACCCCATCTGCAACAGACCATAAAAGCACACACTACATTGTGTGTACATGTGTACGTTGTCTGCACTTAGATACACAAATACTTACAACTGTGCTACAGTTACCTGCAGTACCCAGCACAGCCACACGTGTACAGGCTCATAGCCTGCACCATACAGCCCAGGTATGTAGGAGGCTGTGCCATCTGTTTGTGTGAGCACATTCTACTGTGTTCACACAGTGATGAAATTTCTCAGAACACATTCCAATCATCAAGTGATGCTTGACTGTGCTTAATTAAATTCCCAGAAGTAGCCGGGCTTTGTGGCTCACACCTGTAATGCTGGCACTTGGGAGGCCGGGGCAAGATGGATTGCCTAAGTTCACAGGTTCAAGACCAACCTGAGCAAGAGCTAGACCTCATCTCTAAAAATAGCCAGATGTTGTGGCCAGCACCTGTAGTCTCAGCTACTCTGACGGCTGAGGCAAGAGAATCTCTTGAGCCCAAGAGCCTAAGGTTGCTGTGAGCTATTGTAAGGACCAATCTGACTCCATTTTATTAACACTAACTCCATCTTGTTCCTCAGCCTTCATTTTGAAGCTGCATACTCCTCCCTCCCCCGCCCCTCATCCTTGCGTCTTCCCCAAGCAATAGTAATACCCTCTCAGACCCTAAGCGATAACAACTCCCTCCCAGACCAATCAGCCAAGGACAAGTACTGCTCAGTCTCCTGGAACCCCTATTAGATCACCCCAGTGGTTCACCTCACACCCACTCCCTTTTTCCTTTCTGTACCCTTAAAAACCCCCTCCTTTTCGAGGTCAGGGGCTTCCCTGTACTCTTGCTGCTCCACAACCGGGAAGCTCTGGCTCGAGCCCATAAATAAACAACCTCTTGCTCTTGCATCGGACTTGGTCTCTGGGTAATTTATGTGGGGGATCCCGTGAGTTGGGCACAACACTATGAGGCCACAGCTCTCTACTGAGGGTGACAAAGTGAAACTCTGTCTCAAAAATAAATAAATAAATGAATGAATTCCCAGAAGAAAAGAAGAAAACTAATTTAATAGAAGCAACTTTTAAAGAGATAACGATAAAAAATTTTCAAGACAGATGAAAATGTCTCACAGATTTACTAAATTCAACTAATAATAAGCAGCATAAATTTCTTAAAAATCCACACCTGAATGTAACAAAGATGCTACATGTAAAGTCCAAGACAAAGAACAATCTTGCAGCACCCAGAGAAGAAAGGTTGCCTTCAAGTGAAAACAATTATATAGTTTGTTTCTTATTCCTCTCACAGGAATAAGAAAAAACAGAAGATAATAAAATCATATTCTGTCGATGAACTGAAAGAACAAAACTTCTAAACTAGAAGTCTATGCTCAGTGAAAATAACTTTCAAGAAAGTAAGGAAAATACAGGGTTAGAGCTAGTGTGAGCCAGGAAAGACACTCAGCGTGCAAAATGTGACAAAGGACCTGCTCTAAGAAGCCAGCCCTGAGGTGCACAGACTGGAGAGTTGTCCCTCCTGTGTTTCATACTCATGCCCTCTCCCTAGTGATTTCACTGACATGCTAATGACACTTTTGAAAGAAAAAAATACTAATAGAGTTTATAAAACACATACCTAGATTAAAAGAAATTCTAAAGAATATTTTTCAAAGAGAGGAAAATTAATCCTAGGTGGAAGACAGAGACAAGACAGTGAAGAATTACAGGGCTAATATTCGAAATACAGAAACCCGGTGTGATAACCCTAGTGTTTGGTGCTGTGTACCCAAGAGTTTCTGCCAATTCTAGAAGTGCAGAGACAGTAAGCACCTTTGTGAAGCATCATGGGGTTAGGAGAACAAACATTTGAATCTAGAGTCTACACTTCAGGGTCAACCTCACAGGGCTGCTCTGTAGGAATAAAGAGAAAATAGACACAGACTCATTCTCTCAGTGACTAAGTTTTAAGTTAAAATTATCCCTATTTTTGAAACTGGGCTAGGGTGATCCCACATTGCTGGTGTTGTTAGCTGTCTGAAGAAGAAAACTTAGCTCAATTATGGAGGAAGATAATTTTTAAATCTCTTATTATTTTTTATAATTTTTCATATACAAGTATGTTCCTCACACAACCCAAAATAACAAAAAACGCAGAGACAAATAGCAGAAATAAAAACAATAGATGATGGAAACATAACCATGGGGAAAAAGTTAATTAGCATTTCCCAATATAGGCTTCAAAGTGATTATCCTTACTGTATTCAAAGAGATAAAAGACAAGACTGAAATTCTTGTCAGAGAACCGAAAAATTTTAATAGAAAGTAAAACATAATAGCTAAAATTAAAGACTCAATGTATTTGTTTAGTTATGGATAAGATTAATCTTAAGAAAGAAATAGTAAACTAAACTAGATGATTGGTCAGAAGCAAATATTTAAAATGAAGCATGTGAAGAAATGTATAGATGGGAAATATAAATGAGAAGGTAAGAAAATAGGGAGCACAATGAGAATACCTAGCATACATGTAACTGGAGTCCCAGAAGACAAGAAGACAGAACATGGGACACAAGTAATGTCTGCAGAGGAATTAGCTAAGAATTTCTCTAAACCTCACAAAAGACATCAAGTTAATACTTACAAAACTCAATAAATCCAAAGTCGAATAAAGGTAAATTCATACTTTGGCACATCATAGTAAAACTCCATACAACCAAGACAGAGACAAATCTTTAAAGTCATAGGGCAAAAATACATAGTTATTTTTAAAAACCTACAATTATATTGGCAACTGGTTTCTCAACAGAAATAAGATTATGAAATAATATCATCAAAGGGATAAAAGAAAATGACTGACATTTAAAATTCTCCACCAGAAGGAAATGTGCTTCAACAATGTACATAAATCAAACCACTTCAGACAAATAAAAGCTGAGTATCTGTCACCAACAGATACATACTAATGAAAATACAAAGGATGTTCCTTAAGCCAGAGTAAAGTAACCCCAGAAGTGTGGATAATGTAAGTGAAAATTTCTAGGTATATCTAAATAAATATAGTCTGTATAAAATAGTAATAAGGAAATGATTAAATAATACACAGCATTAAAATATATAAAAATCGGGTGGTGCCTGTGGCTCAAAGGAGTAGGGCACTGGCCCCATATGCCAGAGGTGACAGGTTCAAACCCAGCCCCGGCCAGAAATTGGAAAAAAAAAAGATAAAATATATAAAAATCACATGAAAGATTAATGGAATAAAATTGTTCTAAAGTCCTTATATGTTCTAGGAAAGGGGTAAAAGTATCAAATTTTATAAGTCAAGGAAGCATGCTGTGAGAATTTGAGTCCCCATTAGGGTCACAAAAATATATATATAATTATTGAGCTAATAAAATTAGGGAAATGAAATATCAAAAGCAAATAGTGAGTTACAAGATTAAATTCTGTATCCAATCAGTGGAAAGAAACCACACCATATTTTGGTGAAAAAAATCTTTAATATTATGAAAACAAACAGAGTCTGAAGTATCCAGAGGTGAATCTGTTCTGATAGATTATGTGTATCTAATCTAAAATTTTGGCCAACTGATTATTTTACTGCAAGTGCAAAAGTGTGGGCACATTATGCACGGGTGTGTAATTATTTGGGGGAGACAGGAAGAAAGACACTCTGTGAACATTAAGTAGACTAGGAATTTTATTCTTTCACAGTAACTTATGCCAAAGCAGCAGCAGCCCAGGTGAACCCCAACAGAGGCAGACACAAACTGAAGAGCAGTGAGACTGGAATTTTGTGACTGATTCTTACATCATCGATTACTCTTGGTCAGCACGACTTCTTTTCCACAGAGGTTCCATGGGAATGTTGATAGTAAAACATTTCAACTTTAGAGAATCGTTTGCTTCATTTCTGGACTATGGGGCTGAATACTGCTACTGAGAAGACAGTGAACAATGGAGGGAGATAACTGAGAAGACAGTGAACAATGGAGGGAGATTAACTACCTTTTTCAAAATACAAACACTATTGCTAACTCCTCACACTCATACTCTCTCTTACCCCCAGGGAAGAGCATGCAATCCTGTTGTAAGACCTCGGACAGCTCAGCATGGATTCACTGCCAAGAGCCTTTCCCAACAGAGAATTCTCTTATATGCCAGGAGCTGGGCAGTCTGTGCATACTTGTTTCCGTCTTGTCTTTACAACAAAACTGTGAACTGGAGGTTGTTATCCTAAAGAAAATAAGGCTACTTAAATGCTGGAGCCTGTTTTCTAATGCATGAATTTCTGTCCAACTCCAAAGCCTTAACATTTCCTTATTTTGCCCTTTGATAACATTTTGCTTCTCCTTAATAAGATGTTCTGTGCTAACAAAAAATTCCAAGTAACCTAAAGGCAAGATGGTATTCATATAGAAAAATCATGAAATTCCCATATGTAGTTATGTTTTTGTTAGAAAGCCATCTTGTGTATATAGCTTTTATAGGTTGTACGAAGTAAGTATTTTATATTATTGCTCAAAATCTTTATTAAGCATCTCATATTCTCATGAGTTTTCTCATATTGTCATACTAGTGTCTACTCTTAGAAGAAAATACTATTAGGTGATTTACTTAGGCTGAGGTTTGATTTACTCTTCAAGAAATAATTTTAGGGCTCAGCGCCCACAGCACAGTGGTAAGGACGCCAGCCACATACACTGAGGGTGGCAGGTTTGAACTGGCCCGGGACAGCTAAATAACAATGACAACTACAACAAAAAATAACCGGGTGTTATGGTAGTTGCCTGTAGTCCCAGCTACTTGGGAAGCTGAGGCAAGAGAATTACTTAAACCCAAGAGGTTTGAGGTTGCTGTGAGCTGTGATGTCACAGCACTCTACCAAGGGCAACACAGTGAGACTCTGTCTCAAAAAAAAAAAAAAAGAATTTTAGAAAGGACTGTTGTCATCCAGCTTTCAAATAGTTTCATAACCAATACTGAAACTACAACATTAGAATTTATTTATTTATTTATTTATTTATTTATTTATTTATTTTGAGACAGAGCCTCAAGCTGTCGCCCTGGATAGAGTGCTGTGGCATTACAGCTCACAGCAACCTCCAATTCCTGGGCTCAAGCAAGTCTCCTGCCTTCGCTTCCCAAGTAGCTGGGACTACAGGTGCCCGCCACAACGCCTGGCCTTTTTTTTGGTTGCAGCCGTCATTGTTGTTTGGCGGGCCTGGGCTGGATTTGAACCCTCCAGCTCAGGTGTACGTGGCTGGTGCCTTAGCCCGTTGAGCCACAGGCGCCGAGCCAGAATTTATCTTTAATAGTACAAATGTTTCTTTCTTAAAAAAAAAAACTGGAAGCAAACGTCATGGCCCATCACTAGTAAAGGCCAACAAAAACAGTACTGTGTGTCTCACTTTTCATCTTTGAGATTATGTGTACTCAAGCAGTGGGTTTATTACACATAACAAAGTCAATGGTATGTGTTGGTAGAAATTGAAAACCAAGAAGGATATTAGTTTCCTTTATCTCTAGGATTTCCTAGCACGTGTGGCTGTAAGACTGCACTCTATTTTTTTTGTATTAGAGAATTCCTACCTTTTCTGGTGAAAAGATTATGAGAACTAGCCTGAGAGTCTTTAGTGCTGAGTTTCCAAAGAAAAAAGAGAATAGGATCAGAAAGAGTATTACACTTTTCATTAGGCTAAATAATTCAATCCTCTGAGATTTATTTTCTAAGGCACTGGTCACTTCAAGGAGTGCTTAAAGTAAAACCAAAAGTAATAGATATCCTTTTCCCAACTGACCATTGTCCTTAATTTAATCTAAATGGTATCACAGTGTCCTGTAAAAAAAAAAAAAGGTGGATGATAAGCACTTGATGTCAACTTAATTATTTTGTGAAAAGAATCTTTGTGTGTTAGGTGTTTTCTTGAGGCCAGCATATGCTGTTTAATCTCCTACTTTTTAGAGACTGAAAATTGGTGTGAAGAATGGTAATCCTGGATCCAGACAAAAATCCTCTATCAGGATAAAAGAAAGGGGATCTAATCATCTTTGCAATGAAAAGCACTATTTAACTTAAGGGTTGAATACAAAGCATGTTTTAGATTAACCGAATTTTACTTAGAAAAAAAAAATCAACCAAACTATCCTTCATTCCCCTAATTGAGAGGGAATGTCATTAAGATTTTTTTTTTTTTCAGGAGAAGGGAGCTCTGGGGTGTCACAAGAAAAGTTAACAAATAGTTTCTACATTTGAGATTAAGTTCTTTCTCTTCTTGAGCTGTATTAGACAAAATACGCACCATTACTATTATCCATTATGTTTTCTGCGATATACAAAAGTATTCAATGTACAACAGTGATATGTTTAATTTCCTTATGAAGTTATTATTTGCTATTGTCAATTTCAAAATTGATAAATCAAAATAGTATAAGGATACCTACTAGAATTAGGGTCAAGGGTAATGAAACACTTTTTTTAAACAACATTTCTGGAGAGATTGTGTGTAATGGTAAACAAGAATTTGCCTGGTATCTAAACTCTTTGTTTTACTGTGAAGTATTATACTGAAAACAGAATTAAGCCCAATTCAAGAAAAACCAATAAAATATATGTAGGGCTATACAAGAATTTAATACAAGTTTAGTGAAAAGTTCAAACTTTTGTTGGGTAAAAATAGGCTAACGCGTAGAATTCTTTAATAATTTCCCTTAAAAATCATTATTGGTTACATCAGGTTGTAATGTATTCACTTGGGTATTTCATAAAACATGAACAACAAAAGGCATTTATATGTGGCCATAAAATGACATTTGTATGAATTAAATGTTAAAGTCAAATAATAAGGCCTACTTTTAAACAAACGGTGTTTTATTTATATATCAAGGAATATTCTTTTTCTCCCAGCCCTCTGCAAGCTCCTCTTTTTGTAGTCATCTGCAGTTGTACTCATCTTTAAAAGTCCCTAATTCTCTTTATGAGTATTTTGAAGTCCATCCTTACCAGAGTCGGAATCAGTCACTCCCTTCTAGTTCACGTATAGCACATGGTGACACTTTGCACCTTCAGCCTGAATAACAACAGGGATTTTGTCTGGGTCCCAGTTTGTAAATAGTAGCTCTAAGGAGAGCTGGACCCTAACTGACGTCAAGCCCACGTCCGTCTCTACACTGCGTCTTATAAGTTCTACTGAAGAGACAGTCCCAGAGGACTGGTACCGCAGCAGTAGCAGCAGGCCTCACGCAAGCGGGTGAACATAAATGTGTGTTAATCTGAATTGATAATGTGAATGGTTACTGCAAACATATTTAAATTTGTACATTAATATATAATTTAATAGGTCATTTCACTGGCCTTTGAAATTGAAATTCATATTGTTCGTTAGATGTATTTTTGTTATTTTTTTAAGGCAAAGAATATGGGAAGAAAGTCAGTGAACTACAATCATGTGCTATTTCAAAGCAAAATATTAGAAAGCAAGGTAATTTTATTTAAGTGGTAAACTTCTATTGAAAAGAAAATAATTACTTGAGAGAATGTATTCATTTAAATTTATATTTAAAATTTAAACATAATATTTTATATTTAAATTTTTTGTTATTCTTTGACTTTTTCCAGTTCACAGTAGAGAATTAATGATGCAAATTAAAAATATAGAACCATTTTAGAGAGGATATTCACTTCTGCATACTCTTCTCAAGAATTCAGGATATCATAATAGACTATCAGAAATCCTGTCTGAGAATTCTGAAGAGAAATAAAGATTCCTTTGTCTGGAAGATCCTTTGGAATGCTGGTAGAGGAGATTGTAAGTTACCAGCAGATGCCTGGGAAGACAGAAAATTCCTCCTGAGATGGGAAAATGTCACATCCCATAGTGAAAGATGAGTCTGGCCGTGGGAGGCTGGCTTAGATAGAAGACAACCCTTTTGAGAGCAGAGCCCAAGGAAGTTTCTGAACACTCTCCAAGGCAGCTCTTGAGAACTTGTTCTAAATTTTCTGAAGAGAGATTTCTAATGCTAAAAAAGTAAGTCTACTCAACAGTTGTATCCATCATTTCAAGTCAATTCAAGGTTTTCTAAGAAAGAGAAAAATAATTTTTCCTTATTGATTACAGTGTGTATTGTACATTTTGATCCCTCTCAATAGGGTTGACAAACCATATCCCAGATAGGAATTCTATCCAGCTGCCTATTTTCATAAGGCCCATTAGCTAAGAACAGTTTCTGCATTTTAAATGGTTTTTAAAAATTAAAAGAGTAGGGTGGCACCTGTGGGTCAGTGAGTAGGGCACCAGCCCCATATACAGAGTAAGGTGGGTTTGAACCCAGCCCCGGCCAAACTGCAACGAAAAATAGCCAGGCATTGTGGCGGGCGCCCGTAGTCCCAGGTACTTGGGAGGCTGAGGCAAGAGAATCAAATAAGCCCAGGAGTTGGAGGTTGCTGTGAGCTATGACTCCACAGCACTCTACCCAGGGTGATAGAGTGAGACTCTGTCTCAAACAAACAAACGAAAACCAACAAAAAAACCCCCAAACTTGCTAGCAGCAAGGAGTAAAGGAGTGGCTAGCACATCCTACACAAAATCAAAATCCAAAAAGATCATCAGAAACTGAAAAAAAACCTCTCTAATTAGATCCCAAACAAAACAAAGCAAAATAAGAACAACTAAATCCAAACTAATCAAACAAAAAAAATTGTGTTTCTTAGTGCTAGTTGCATATTAAAATTATCTTAGGAGACTTTTTAATTTAATTGGTCTGGAATGCAACCAGAGCATCACGATTTATTTATTTATTTAATTAATTTTAGAGACCAAGTCTCACTCTGTTGCCCAGGTTGGAGTGCGGTGGTGTGATCATAGCTCACTGCAGACTCAAATTCTAGGGCTCAAGTGAACCTCTTGCCTTGGCCTCAAGAGTAGCTGTGACTATAAGCACAGCTCATTTTTCTCCAGTTTTTGTGGAGATGAGGTCTCTATGTTGCCTAGGATGATCTTAAACTCCTGATCTCAAGCAACCCTCCCACCTCGGCCTCCCAAAGTGCTGGGTTTACAGGCTTGAGCCACCACACTCAGCCAGCATTGGTATTTTAAAATTACATTCCAAAGAATTTCAAGTTCAGCCAGTGTTAGACCCATTTGAAATCAAACTCCTCTATCAAAGTAGAGGAGAGGGGGTCAAGTGGCATAACCAAAGCCTAGTGCATGTACAGAACTATAGAGGATTCTGCAGAGTGTAAGACCAATGAATCAATGATCCTATGAGATGTGGCAACTAAAAAAGCTAAACTGATCTTAAGTTGGACATACAAAATAGAAAATTAGGAATTGGTAAAAGTTAACTTCCATTTGTCAGGTGATTACTCTCGTACCAAGCTCAGTAAAAAGAAATTTTAGCACATTATATAGTTTAATCTTCACATTAACTCTGGAGATAGATATTACCATTCCTGATTTGTGGTGGAGAAAACTAAGGCTTAGAGAGATTAATTAACTTGCCTGAATTGCCTGGCTGTTATCTAGTATGGTGGAGGTTTACTGAATTACTACATGTGGATTGAATTGGAGATGGCTTGGAGAGGCCAACTGAATTTATTAGAAAGGAAAAATTTAAGTGACATATCGAAGAATTAGTGTTGAAATGAATATAGACAATGAAGCAAATACAACTTAAAAATATTTTCCCAAGATTTGCTTACCTAGGATATTGAAATATTTGTAGACCTATGAAAAGAAATGCATTAGTAGGGAACAGGATTTCTTTTTGGAAAAAAATAATTTTGGGTTTTAAGAATATAGAGAATTATTAAGTATTTACCTGGTGCCAACTATTGTGTATTTATCTCATTTATGCCCCGTACAACCCTGAAAAGGGACTATTAATATTATTTTCACTTAGAGAAGTTGCCCAAGATTACAGAGTAAGTGGTATAGACAGGATTTGAGCCTAGGTTTATGCGAATCCTCTAGCTTCACAGCTACTTACAGTGAGTTTAAGGTGACAGTCAATATCCAAGCAGAAATATGCTAGGATCACTGGAAATAGGGATAGGGCAGAGGCAAAATGATTAATTACATGTTTGAGTATTTAATAGTTTATAAATATATCTACTAGGTAATTTTAAATAGAACATTAGCACAAACATTTGTATATGTCATAAATACAGTATTAGTTTCTAAAAGTCTATATCAAGACTGTAGACATATTAGAAGCTTTTTTCTTGTTGCTGCAATCTTGGTGCTTGATATCAGTCTGTTCAAGAGTTCTAATTCTTTCTGATTACATGGGGAGAAAGGTTAGTGTGATTCCAGATGTTGGTTCATTTCCTCCCCATTTTCAAATTTCTGGGCATAGAGTTCTTTGTAGTAGTCAGTCATGATCTTTAGTATTATCATATCTGTGGTATCTGTTATTTCCCCTTTTTTTGTTTCTGATTGAGGTTATTAGAGGTTTTACTTCATTGTTTTTAGTTAATCTGGCCAAGGATTTATTGATTTTATTAATCTTTTCAAAGAACCAACTCTTCGTTTCACTGTTCTGAATGATCCTTTTGTTCTCAATTTCATTTAATTCTTTTCTTCTGCTAGGTTTGAGATTGGATTGTTCTCCCTTTTCCAATTCTTTGAGATGGTTCTTTAGGTTATTGATTTGCACTCTTTCTATTGGTTATACACCAGAATTCTACCAAACTTTGAAAGAAGAGCTTGTACTTAAATTGCAGAACCTATTCCAAAATGTGGAGAAGGAAGGAACCCTTCCCAACTCCTATGAAGCAAATATCACCCTGATACAAAAACCAGAAAAGGATACCACAACAACAACAACAACAACAAAAGAAACAGAGCAATATCATTAATAAATATGCAAAAATACTCAAAAAATTCCTAGCAAATAGAATACAGGTACATATTTTAAAAATTATATATCATGGCCAGGCATGGTGACTCATACCTGTAATCCCAGTACTCTGGGAGGAGAAGGTGGGTGGATTACTTGAGCTCAGGAGTTTTAAGACCAGCCTGAGCAAGAGTGAGACACCATTTCTACTAAAAGTAGAAAAACTAGGGGCAGTTTTTCATCCCCATGGCTCAGTGGATAGGGCACTGGCCACATAAACCCAGGCTGGTGGGTTCAAACCTGGCCCAGGCCAGCTAAACAACAATGACAATTGTAACAAAAAAAAACAAACAAACAGCCAAGTGTTGTGGCAGGTGCCTGTAGTCCCAGCTACTTGGGAGGCTGAGGCAAGAGAAATTGCTTAAGCCCCAAAATTTGAGGTTGCTGTGAGCTGTGATGCCATGCACTCTACTGAGAGCAACATTGTAAAACTCTATCTAAAAAAAAAAAAAGTAGAAAAACTAGCTGGGTTTTGTGGCAGGCGCTCATAGTCCCAGATACTTGGGAGGCTGAGGCAGAAGGATCACTTGCAGCCTAGAGTTTGAGGTTGCTGTGAGCTACGATGTTATAACACCCTACCCAGAGTGACAGAGTGAGACTCGGTCTCAAAAAAAAAAAAAATGTATACATCATGCAAGTGGGCTTTATACCAGATATGAAAGGCAGGTTCAAATTAAGCAAATCCATAAATGCAATTCACCACATAAATAGAAGCAAAAACAAAGACCATATAATCCTCTCAATGGATTCAGAAAACACATTTGACAAAATTCAGGATCCTTTTATGATAAGAAACTTAAGAAACCAGGCATAGATGAGACACTTCTTAAACTTATTGAAGCCATCTATGACAAACCCACAGCCAATATCATATTGAAAAGAGTAAAACTGAAAGCTTTTCCACTTAGAACTGGAATCAGACAAGGATGTCCTCTATCACCTTGTTGTCCTCTATGCAACATAGTTCTGAAGTTCTAGCCTATGTAATCAGCCATGAGAAGGATATCAAGGGTATTCATATGGGGCCAGAGGAGGTTACATTTTTGCTCTTTGCTGATGACATGATCTCATACTTAGAGAACCCAACCAAATTCCTGGAAGGGATCAAGAATTACAATAACATCTTCGGATATAAAATCAATGTCCACAAATCAGTACCTTTCACATATGCCAACAACAGTCAAGATATAAGAATCAAATCAAAGACAATTTCCTTTACAGTAGCTTCAAAGAAAATGAAATACCTTGGAATATACATAATAAAGGATGTGAAGAAACTCTACAAAGAGAACTATGAAACACTGAGAAAAGAAATAGCAGAAGACATTAACAAATGGAAAAATATACTATGTTCTTGGCACTGGGAAGAATCAACATTGTTAAAATGTTCATATTACTCAAACAATCCATAGATTTAATGAAATCTCCATTAAAGCACCAACATCATACTTATAAGATCTTGAAAAAAATGTGGAACCAGAAAAAAAAAAAAAAAAAAAAAACTGAACAGCCAATGCAATTCTAAGAAATAAAAACAAATCTGGAAGCATGACATTACCAGACTTCAGGTTATACTATAAATCTATAGTGATCAAAACAGCATAGTATTGGCACAAAAATAGAGACATGGATCTATGGAACAGAGTAGAACAAGCCACATATTGCCATCTGATCCCTAATAACCAAACAAAAGCATCCACTGGGAAATAGAATCCCTCTTTAATAAATAGTGATGGGAAATTAAATCACGATTTAATAAACCAGCATAGCCACATTTAGAAGACTGAAACTGGTGAAACCTCTCACCACTTATGAAAACTGATTCTTTCTGATTAAAAAAATCTAAATCTTAAGACATGAAACGATAAAAATCCTAGAAGAAAGTGTGGGGAAGACTCTTGACGAAATTGGCCTGGGAAGAGATTTTATGAAGACCCCCATGGCAATTGCAGCAACACTGAAAATAAATGGAACATGATCAAGCTAAAAAGCTTCTGCACAGCTAAGGGCACAACAACAAAAGCAAAATACATCCTTCAGAATGGGAGAAGATATTTGCACGTTACCAATCAGGCAAAAGAGAACTCAAACTAATCAATAAAAAAAGAGCACAATGTCAAGGTGTTCAGGTGAGGGACTCTTCTGTAACTTGAACTTTACCTTGCAAGTGAGAACAATGTAACCTAAAAATTTGTTTCCTCATATTAATTTGAAACAAACAAAAAAGAGTAAACAGCCCCATTTATCATTAGGCAAGAGACATGAACAGAACCTTCTCCCAAGACAGACAAATGAATGACCAATAAACATATGAAAAAATTCTCATCATCCCTAATCATAAGAGAAATGCAAATCAAAACCACCCTGAGATATCACATAACTCCAGTGAGACTAGCCCACATCACAAAGTCCCAAAGCTACAGATGCTGGCATGGATGAGAAGAAAAGGGAACACTTTTACTCTGCTTGTGGGACTGCAAACTAAGATAGCCTCTAAGGAAAGAAGATTCAGGAATCCTCAAAGAGATAAAAATAGACCTTCCATCTAATCCCACAATCCCATTGATAAGTATCTACCCAGAACAAAAATCATTTTACTGTAAGGACTATTGTACTTGAATGTTTATAGCAGCTCAATTCACAACTGCAAAGATGTAGAAACAACCCAAGTGCCTATCGAACCATGAATGGATAAACTGTGGTATATGTTTACCATGGGGTATTATTCAGCCATTAAAAAGATGGGGACTTTATATCTTTCATATTTACCTGGAAGGATTTGGAGAGCTTACTACTAGGTAAAGTATTACAAGAATGGAAAAGCAAGCATCCAATGTACTTAATATTAACATGAAACTAGCAGATGAACTACTACATGCCCATAGGAGAGAAAAACAGATTTAAAATCAAGAAGGGGAGGGTTGTGGTTGGCTCTCACCTATCCAGCACAATGTAGGGTACACAGCACATCTCCTGGGTGAAGGGCTCACCTACAACTTAGGTTAGGTTAGGACTTTACCTAACAAATGCAAACAATGTAACCTAATTATAGACAGTAGATACATATGGGACAAGATATACTCATTTATACAATTTGTGGTTTTCTTTCCTAATAAAATCTCTCCCTCACCAGTGATGATACTGGTGTTATCTTCTTATAACCGGTTGTTATTCTTATGTCTTGAAAACTGTAGTTACTTTGACTCTTGTATTCTGAATAAGTTTGTCTTTAAGTAACATAGCTTCTATGTTTATTATTATTTTGATAGATTTATTGAGGTGTAATTGACACAGTACACGACACGTTTTAAGTGTACAGACTGATTTTGATGAAGGTGACGTGATTTCCACAATCAAAACCATACACATTCTCCTCATTCCAAACTGTCCTGGAGCCCTCTCTATTCTTATCTATAGGCATTCACTGAAGTGCTTTGTGTCCCCACAGATCTGTTGCAGTTCCTAGAATTACACATAAATAGACGTATTTTTAACAATTTTCTGCCTGACTTCTTTCACTCGTAATTATTTTGAGATTCATCCAGGTAGTGTGTGTATCAATGCTTCACTCCTTTCCATTTCTTGGAAGTGATCCATTGCACAAATATGTCACAACTTGTTTACCCATTCACCTGTCAGTAGACATGTGAATCATTCCCAGTTTGTGACTATGGAAAATTGATTTATTATGAATATTCATATTGTCTTTGTTTGGACATATACTTTCCTTTCTCTTAGGTAAATACCTAGGAATGAAATGGCAGGGTTATACTCCATATAGTAGATGTTTAACTTTTTAAGAAACTACCAAACTGTTTTCCACCAGCCATCTACACATACAAGAGTTCCAGCTGAACTAAATCCTTACCAACACTTAGTATGATCAGCCTAGATTAGATTCGATCAAATAAGAATTTTAACTACTCTAAAAAATATGTAGTGGTACCTCATTATAACTTTACCTTGTCTTTCCTGACATTAATGATTCTAAGCACTTTTTCTGGTGTTTGTCATCCTTTACAGTTTCTTTGGTGATGTGTCTGGCAAATCTTTTGCACATTTTAAAATCAGAATTTTCTGTCTTATTATTGAGTTGTATGCATTGATTATATATTATGAGTACAAGTTCTTTGAATGTTGTGCAAATATTTCCTCATTTTAAGCCTTGGTTGAACTATTAAAAGTTCTCTCAGTCAATGAACATTTTCTTTTAAACTAATTCTAGACTATGACATATCTTAAATGTTAATAACTATATTGAATATATTAATAACAAAGCCCTGACACTTATTAGGAATTGATGCAGAATTTCTGTTGCTTTCTTCATGAACTATAAAAAGGGGTTACTTGAATCTATTTTCTTAGGTCATACAAAAAAGTTTGTATTTTCAAAAACGACGTAAACACAGCAAAAACTCAAATCAGCAATTTTTTTCAGGATGAATATTTTTACCACTTAACCTATTAGTAATAGGTGGACTGATATCATTGCATAGAGTGTCCATCACTGAAAGAATCTCAGTACCATGTTAAATTTATTTTCATATAATATTATTAATTTTTCAGCTTCATTTTGTCATAATTTATTCTGTTTAATATGATTACTCTTTAATTATTCTTTAATACCTTTTTTCAAAAGCCAAAACTTGCACCTGATTGTAACCAGAATTATCTTTTTTTTTTTTTCTGCAAAAGACCCAAAGGTTTAATGACTGGCATAACAAAATCAAGGATTGGATATCTGAATTGAACAATTCAGCACCATGTAGGTTGGATTTCAGACTTTTCTCTCTCATTTTTGTTAAAAGCCACACCTGTTATTTGTGGATTCCTTTCATACAAAGGAATACAAATTGCAAACTTTAAAACTCTTTCCTGAACATTATTTCATAGAATTTTATTTTATTTTATTTTTTTTTTTTTGATTTTATTTTATTTTTTTTATTTATTTTTTTTTATTTATTTTTTTCTTTTTTATTAAATCATATCTGTGTACAATAATTCAGTCATGGGGTACAGTGTACGGGCTTCAGATACAATCAGAGATATTTTCATCAACCTGATTGTGATAGCATTCAAGAGACTTTCT
>CAUYRH010039780.1:0-14501 GCA_963574655.1 Perodicticus potto | reverse complement strand
ACTCCCAGAACTTAAATAACCATGGGAATAAACACTGGCCTAAAATGCACTTAGATTGGGTTCTAAGAGGAAGTCATTTGAAGTAAAGGAATGTAAACATGTGCTATGTGATATTAGTCTGTATAACAGGAAAGGGTTGTGCTGAGGTGGTGTTTTAAGAAATAATGGGGAAAAAATTGTTCTGCCTTGTATGCATTTGTGAGAATTGGAATGGTGATTCCTTTTTTTTTTTTTTAAATAATAGAAATCAGCTTGCATTAAGTTTGCCAAATTCTATCACTTGATCCTCCCTGTTTATTTTCTGGTAGAATCACAGAATCTTAAAGGTAAGATTACCTGGTATAAATGTTTTCATATACAGATAAGAAATACGTAGTCTAGAGAAGTTATATAATTTTCCCAAAGTCACAAAATTCGGTCAAGGTGAAGTCAAGCCTTATTCCATATCAACTGAGGCTTGGTAAACTGGTAGAACCAAAAGACACAGGAAATTAAAACAAGTCTTTAATCGAGACTGAGGGATGTGGAACCTGTAGCCTCATGGCCTACATGTGGCCCTCCAGATAGCTGAATCCAAACTTCACAGAACAAATCTCTAAGGATTCAGTTGGAAGGCCACATAAGGCCCTGAGGTCCAGTTCCCCCACCCCTCAACAATACTGCTTACCTGTCGCTAAGAACCCTGAACAGTGAAACAATTAAAAAGTAACTGAGAGAAGAGCATGCCAAGCCAGAGTTCAAAGATAAGTAAAGATTTAACCTCATAATATCCTTAAGTGATGGTGCATAAAGATCAATTGTGACACAAGATGCTAAGAGAGGAAAAAATACAACATATTATTGTATTCATGATTTTAAAAGACATATTTTTTAAGTGAACTTAACCAGATCAGACTACCTCCAAAGTATTGCCCAGATTGGCCAAATTCAGAGCAATGTAATTTTCCCACCAAATACTAGCAGTATGTTACAGTTTGTTCACAGAAATACTGCAAATTAGGGTGAGGACTGTATTTTTAAAAAGCACTGGCAAGAAATGATAAATACTTAAGGAAATCATGAATGAAAAGACATATACATGGAGTTACTATGTTTCTCTCTATATAATTTTAAAATGTACCTATATTTTGAAAATTTAGAAATAACCATGTCTGGCAGAGCATAGTCACTCATGCCTGTAATCCTAGCACTCTGGGAGGCCGAGGTAGATCACTTGAGCTCAGGAATTTTGAGACTACCCTGAGCAAGAGCGAAGCTCTGTCTCTACTAAAAATAGAAAAACTGGCCAGGCATGGTAGCAGGTAGCTGTAATCCCAGTTACTTGGGAGGCTGAGACAGGAGGATCACTGGTGCCCAAGAGTTTGAGGTTGCTGTAAACTAGGTTGATGCCAAGACACTAAACTCCAGGAAGACAGAGACTGTCTCAAAAACAAAAACAAAAACAATGAGATACCCAAGTCAGAATTGTGCCATGAAATATACCTAAAACTTCAACAATACACCTAGCACATCTTGAGAAATTCAGCAATTAATCCTTATAATGTTTGCAGGTTTGCTCCATAAATTGGAAAGGTTTCCCCAACAAGATTCTATATGAGCAATAATCAGAGTAACATATGTGTGTGTGTATATATATATATATATATGTATTTTTTTTCCCAATTCTATTCTGATGGAGCTAAGCATAGAGAAAATGGTCAAGAAATATTTGTTGCTCATATTTTTTAAAAGACTAAGAGTGGTGACCTGAAATTTCACACCAGTCAATGATACGTTAGTTAGTGGAAGATCTCTATTATTAAAATCCCATCATCTATCCTGATACTGGCATTTTTGTTTGCATAAATCAACACATAATACGTATCAATTCTATTTAAGAATATCAGTGAAAATTCAAGACCTGGGGAGAATGATAAGGATCATTAGATTTAACTTACTCTTTCTGGAATAAAGGTTCCTCAAATCTAAAATAGTATTCCATTAATTTAATCATTTTATTAATGAACAATTAATTTATTAATTTATTCATTATTAATTTATTATTAAATGAACAATTAATTATTAATTTATTCATTCCATTGAGGTTTGTCTGTTAGTCAAACAGTTCTTCCTGGGATTGGATCAGAGAAAATGATAAAGTAAGGACCTCCAAAAATACTCTTCTCCATGGAAACAGTGAGAATATTGGCAAAAATTGTCAGATCCACTCAAAATGAACAGGCTGGCAATTATTGGAGAAAGCAGAAAGGGTTTAAGCTATTTCCAAGCCCCATTCTCAGAAAATTTAACAAAAAATTATCTAGACGGACAAGGTATCCTCAAGCAGACAATATCAATAAAAACATAAACACTATAAAAATGAACCAAAAAAATTCTAGAGCTGAGAATTACAATAACTGAAATGAAAAATTTACTACAGAGGGATAACAACAAATGTGACTAGGAAGAAAAAAAAATCAGCAAAGTTTAAGACAGGATAATTAGAAATTATCCAGTATGAAAAGCAGAAACAAAAAAGCATCAAGAATTCTCAAGAAGCCCCAAATACTCAAAATAATCTTGAGAAGGAAGAAGAGAGGTGGGGACTTATGCTTCCTTATTTCAAAAATTAGTACAAAGCAACAGTAATCAAAACAGTATGTGCTAGCCAATAGGCTAACAGACATAAAGACTAATGGGATAACATTAAGGGCTGAGGCACAAGCCCACATGTGTGCAGTCAAAGATTTTTTGAAAAGGGTGCAAATCTATTCAATGCGGGGGAAAAAACGGTCTTTTCAACAAATGGTGTTGGCAAGAGAATGATGGACTCATACCTAACACCATATGTAGAAATTAATTCAGAATGAACTAAAGACATAAATGTAAGACCTAAAACTTTAAAATTCTTCAAAGAAAAAAAAGGACAAAAGCTTCAGAACTTTAGATTTGGCAATATTCTCTTGAATATGACACCAGAGACACAAAGAACAATGAAAAAGTTACAAAATTGGACCTCATGAAAATTCAAAAAATATTGTGCATCAAATGACAATACAAAAGAGTATAAAGACAAAGTCCCAAATGGGAGAAAATATTTGTGAATCATATACCTTTTGATGTTTTACAATTCTTTTGTGAGAAAACTGTTAGATTTAGAATGGATTTTAGCATAGAATTTATAATCTCTTTAAACAAAATATATAAATAAGAGATAATGCATCTGCCACTGAGATTTTACAAATATGAACAAAGTCTTATTATATTTACTTCATATCTTTCCCTTTATATTTGTATAAATTGAACATGAAAATATAAAGGATTCCACTATCCCTCCTTGGCCAGTGGTACCCATTATTTTGATGGTATTTGTAGCTCCCCCATGTATGTTTTCATAACTTTATAACAAGCATAAATATTTTTGTGTTTAAAATGTATATAAATGATCTCTTAGTCTAGTATTTCTACAAGGAAAACCCTGAGGCCACTACTACTATTAGGTAATGCAATCCTGGGATAGCAGAAGTTAAACAAAAAGCAACAAGAAACAACTCAGGATCACACTTTCCTATTAATATTCCTTTTGATATTTTATAATTCTTTACAATTTAAAGATCCTGAGTTTGTCACTGCTTGGTATCAACCATAACTGACTACTTGATTTCTAGGGACAATTTACTTAAGGACTGTATTAAGTATTTTGACTTAGAAAAGGAAATCTAGGGGAGGAGGAGGAGAAAAGTATCTGCCAGCAATAACAGTCTCCGCTGGTCACAGTCTCCCTGTGGAGGATTACTGCCCTCCCACTTCCGGGTTGTTTGGACAAGAATACTGAGTGAGTTGTACAACACCCTATGCTTCAGTGGCAACTGGGAGGCCTCAAAGCTGGACATAACAGCCACACAGAAAAGACACGAAGCAAAGTTGTACCCTTCAATGTTGGTCCGAGCCTAAACAGAATTAGTCCCTAGGAGACTGAACGAAGCAGAAAAGCTATTCTTAAGCCCCTAGAGACTTATGAGGACACGAGGATTGAAGTATGCCACAAGAGCTGTCTAATATAGTATCCAACAATATGGGTACTTTTGCACCTTTTTTATTTTGAATTTAATGTTATGCTTGAAACTTAATCATGTTTGATACATGTAGGTCTAGTTAATTCATTTTAACTGCTTAAAGTTGTTCTTTTTAATCAACATATCATAGCCTATCCACTGTCCTATGGCTGGCCATTTGGCTTCTTTCTTATGGTCTGTTTTTTTCAAATGATATTCATTGAATCCCTAAAGTTTTGTAGCAGCGGCTTAGGGGCCACAGAGGAGTTCCACAGACCATCTTGTTCAAAGTATTAGGTCTGGTAGAAGGTAAAAAGGTGGAGGGAAAGTGACCAACAGCAGAGAGCTGGAATTGAATTGCAGCTAAGAAACAAAATTTATCTATGGTTACCTAGTCATAATACACAATGAGGAGCCCCTGGCAAACTTAAGAAATCAAGAGGGGGGCTCATTACCATACAATTAACATTGCAGATTTCCAATCTTGTGGATTCTTCCTGAAGATTGGGAAAAAACAGGCCTAAAATGGGGTTTGTTTTGAAACCCACAACCTGTCAATTACCCCAAGGACAGCCATCCTAAGGTGTCAAGGAGTTGGGGCAAACTAAGTGAACACATAAAAGTTAGTCTAGGCTCAGACTTCCAGGACTCTTCTCACTACTGGAGACATGTTCTTACCATTATTACTTTCATTCTTCCAATAAATGTATATATATGCCCTTACTTGGTATTTGTGATCACTCTGTTGTTGACCAGGCACCAGTATTCCTTCTTTGGCACTGGGACCCAAGGACCAGGAAACTGGTTCCCGATGGACTTAACAAGGGTCATTGTGGCTTCAGAAATAAATTTGAAAAAACATAAAAAATTATTACCTATCAAGAATAGTACCCACTTTTCCAAATATGGATCTAGTAAGCTTTTGGACACAACAGGACAACCAATTGAGATTTTGCCTTTGTTTATACTAATTCTTTTTTTTTCCTAAATATTAGGAATTACTGGTCAGAATGTATAATTTTATGAGGTATAAACAAACAAATTATCTATTGTGTATTTTGAATACTCATGGGACTGTAAGTTGTTGCCACCAAAAGTGAAGACTCTCAGTTGTGGAAATCCAATGCTAAGGCATAGAAGAGATGTAAACTCCCTTTGCCCTTCACCTCCCCAAATGTTAAATAAATGTATTAAATATCACGTATTAATATAAACCTGTTGGTCCATCATAACAAAAACATAGTTTTTTAGCTTTCCATATGTTTTTTTAATCAACATGCCATAAATTATACTGCGTGATCACTTAGTGATGAATGAATGAATGAGCTTACACAGCATAGACACATAGTCCTCTAGTTCCTCTTCTGACCTTTATATATTGCTGGGGTGTGATCTCTAGTCTTGGAATAAAGCCAAGGTTATTATTATAGGATACGAAACCTAGAATCTTGGCCTGATTAAGAGCATGCTCTATTCTCCTAAGGTGGTCAGCCAGAAATAAAAGGACAAAGTTAGCATATATTAGATAATCACAAATTTTTAGATAAGAAACACCGGCAACATCAGACTGTGAAAAATCTTATGGTTAATTCCTACCTTGCTAATTTCCTAATTACAGTACTTTTGATAAATGTTACACAAATTATCATGTTGGATCCTATAAAGATTTTACCTGGTAATATTGCCTAGGCAGTAGTTAGCATATTTGATAAAGTGAAATCAGAAGTGGGCACTACTTCAAGTCAACATAGATCATAGAAAAAGAGACTTTCTAAATAGCCATCTGAGGTCTGGCAATGAAGTTCATGAACCTTCCACTAGATAAACAACTCAGGAAGGTTTCATAAGCGTAGTATGTCAGTGTCTCACAGCTGTGTTCAAGTCAAGGCATGACAGTGTTGCTGAGTGGAGTTCATTGTTATTGCCTGTTTTTGTGGGCTATTTCAATAACGTAGGAGCTTGAATCTGAGCAAAAAAACAAACATTAAATTTCTAGTTAAAACTTGGAAAGAGGGGAAGTGGAATCAGTGACATGTTAGCCCAAGTTTATGGGGATAATGCCATGAAATAAAACAAGCAGTGTACAAATGGATCAAACATTTTTGTGATGAGAGAGAAAACATCACTGATGAAGAGAGTTCTGGGCAGCTAGTAAGAAGCAGAACTGATGAACACATTACAAAAATTCGCTGAATTGTGTGTCAACATCATCAGCTGATTGTAAGAGTTTAGCAGAACAAGTAAACATTGACAGACGAACAGAAAAATCTTAACTGAAAATCGTGGAATGAGAAAAGTGTGTGCAAAAATGGTCTCAAGGGAGCTCACTGATGAACAAGAGAGTTCACATGGCACTATCTGGGAGGAAGTTTTTAGCCAGGAGAGAAATAACTGTATAGGAACATCCTCCCTACTCACCTTATCTGGCCTCTATTGAGTTTTTCCTTTACTTGAAGATAAAGAAAATATAAAAAAGAAGATATTTTGATGACATTCAGGACATCAAGGATAATGCAAGGAAGGACAGCTGTCATGGCCATTCCAGAGAAACAATTCGTAAATTGCTTTGAAGGGTGAATGAGGAACCAGAATTAGTGCATAGCTTCCCGAGGGGAGTACATCAAAAGTAACTATCCTGATATTCAGCAATGAGGTATGCAGCACTTTTTCTGGGACGAGTTCCTGAACTTAAGTCAGATCTCATAGTTCTTTTGTTTTCCTCTGTGACTTCAGAAGCAACTTCATCTTGTACAGAAATGAGTCAGACAATTTTAATATCTAGGTTTCCTTGTTTCTAGGAAACATTTTAAGCCAGTTCTCCTTCCGAGCAATTTTTAGATGCTGGCTCACATCAACTAGACACATTCATTTACAATTCCTGGTGTTTCAATTCTTACCTTGCAAATAAGGTTAGAAAGCTGCAGGATAATTAGGCATATTGACTTGTCCACAGGATAAAGTTACTCCACTACTGGCTGTTAGTGCTTTGACTTGGCACAGTCAATTTGGAAGCTTACACATTAAAAACAAATAAAATATACAAGGCATAGTGTTTCACACCTATAATCCTAGCAATGTGGGAGGCTGAGGTGAGAGGATCCCTTGAGCTCATCAGTTCAAGACTAGCTTGAGTAAAGCAAGACCCCATCTCTCCTAAAAATAGAAAAATTATCCAGATGTTGTGGTGGGCTCCTGTAGGGCCAGCTACTTGGGAGACTGAGGCAGGAGGATCATTTTAACCCATGGGTTTGAGATTGCTGTGAGCTAGGCTGACAGCACAGCATTCTAGCCTGGGAAACAGAGTTAGACTCTGTCTAAGTGAATGAATGAATGAATAAAACAAAAAATATACAATCTTTGGACAACAATCAAATGGCGCAGTTCCTAGTTCTGTTTGTAGCCAGTACCATATCTACTTTAAGGAATTTCCTTTGCAAAGAATGACTTTCCTCTTCTTGAATATTACAACATCAGAAATTTAATGAGAAATTAATCATTTTTCCGGACAGCTGAACAATGTAAGAGACTTTCAGCATTACAGACTATTTTCTTTTAATAAAGAAGAAAACAGTTACTTATTTTTATCAAGGGCAATTTTTTGTTTTGCTTCATCAGGTATTCTGGATCTCGCCCATGTAATATTATTAAAAAGGCATTTTAGACCCCAAGGTAATAAAAATAAAAATATGTCAATCTCATTCTCATTTACAGACATTTCAATATGCTACTATAACACAGTTGACACATTATTTTTTTCTCTGACTTAACTTCAAAAGCACAGCAGACCTTTACACCCTTCATGATAGTTTCAGAGTGAACAAACCTGTAAACACGACTTAGAGAGGATGGATTTACATCACTCTCTCAGTTCATGATCTTTTCCCAACACAAAGCTGAAAGATTACTGCAGAAAGTGAAAGATCCGAACAGAGAAGGGGGAAACGTTTATTCATATCATCATCTTAAAACTCAGAGTTTCTTAGAAGAGAAGCAGAGAAGATGCTCATACTATTGAAGGCTACAAATAACACACAAAAAATTGGCTTCCCACAGTATGGGGATGATGTGTTGTCCATTATACCACTCTAAAATGTGAAGTCTGATTCTGTTCACAGATAAAATCACCAAATTCCCTATGAACCCAGAGAGAGATTTTCATTCTGTTTTTATTAATAAAAGTCTGCTAAGTTCCATTTTTTCATTAAAAGCATTTATTCTAGAAATGTGAATATACATATCCAGGAAACCATTCTCATTTCTTCTCATTTATTTTCTGTGTCTCCATTGGTTTGTCTGTATTACTCTCCCGTCCTGCCATGGTATCAGTAGCCATGGGAATTTTGCTAAGTTTCTTCAGTGAATATATATTCATAAAACATCTCAAATAATAAGTGTATAACACAGAGCTGGCCTGATAATTAGATACAGATATAAATATGTATAACTAGCATCCAGAAAATTATATGGAATACAATCACCATTCCAAAAGGCTCCACTGTGTCCCTTTCAAGTAAGTATTCCCGTAAGGCAGCGGTTCTCAACCTGTAGGTGGTGAACCCTTTGTAACAATGAAAATACATCCTGGCATTAAGAATACTGAGAATCACTGCCCTAAGGTAACTATTATCCTGACTTCCATTACCAAAGATTATCTATGTCAAAGTTCATATAATCACGCAAGATACACATTTTTTTTCTGTCTTCCTTCTTTTCCTCTATATTTGATGCCTATCAGATGTAGTTGTATAGGATTTATTCTTTATTTATTAGTTTTCATTCTTTTTATTCTTTATTTTTATTTATTCTTTTTCATTTCTCTATAATATTCCTTTGGAGGAATATACTATAATTTATTATTTGTAGAACCAGGTTTGGGCTATTAAGAATAAAGTTGCTGTGGGCATTTCTGTTCCTGACTTTTGTGCATGTATACGCTTATCAATTATTGCTAGGAGTAAAATTTCCAGGTAATGATGATACCAGAATTTCGTCTTCAGTAAGTTATCGGTCTTGGTGATTCAAAGAATGAATCCATGGACCATTCATGGATTCAGATCAGCGGTAAGACAGATTTATTTACAAAAAAGAAAAAAAAAAACACCAAAGCTCCCAGCAGGGAGAGAAAACTCAAGTCAGGAGAGAAAAGCTCTTTCTCTATCTCTGTCTGACGCACTGACCCCGGGCTCTTTGTCTAGGGGCATATACAGTGGCATGGAGCCCTCGGAAGTTACATTTAGCTTGTCTGGAACATGTCTGGGACAGTGTGTCTGGAAGAGTGTGTCTGGGATATATCTGGGTTACGTCTGGGACAGCACGTCTGGGATATATCTGGGTCAAGTCTGGAATAGCGTGTTTGGGACAGTGTCTGGGACAGCGTGTCTGGGACATGTCTGGGTCGTGTCTGGGAGAGCATGTCTGGGACATGTCTGGTCACAAATGAATGGCTACAATCCCTTTCATTCCCAGACCTAGGAAACTTACATGAAATTGACCAGGCCTAGGAAATGGGGGGTTCCCTATTCAGCCCTAAGTGTGAGGGCAGAGAAACCTAAGGTGCTGGTGTCTCCCCACCAGTTGTCTGGCCCCTCTGGCTACTGGAGCCTCCTGCGGAGCCCCCTGCCTACCCTTCAGCCGGCTGGTTTCTCTGCTCACTGTCACCACACCAACACTGCCAAGGCGGAGGCAGCCGGTCTGCTCCCTCCCAGCTCCACCGAGCTGGCTGGGGTGCCATGTAAAGACACTATGGGCATTTCTGTCCTGAATGTTGTCCATGTATACATTTACTGATTATAGAGCTAGGATTAAATGTCCAGATAATGGGATATGCACATGACTGGTATTGATGAAATCTTAAAAGTGTTTCAAAAATGATTATGCCAATTTACATTTATACTACCAATATGTGATAGTTCTAGCTCTTGAACATTTTTGCCAATATAGTTATCCCTCAGCATATTCAGGGAGATTGGTGGCAGGAGCATCTGGTCCACCCACCCAACATCCTACTGACCACATGAACAAATACCTATACAGAATGCATGTATAGGAAAAGTTGATGCTCTATATATGAGAAGTTTGTACACAATGAATATTTTCTATGTATCCTTGGTTGAAAAAAAAACTGCCTGAAAATAGACATATATAACTCAAACCCGAGTTGCTTGGGTCAACTGTACCTAGTGGTATTAGTCAAAATTTTCTATTCTGATGGGCATATAGTGGTTTATTGTTATTTTAAATTGCATTTTCCCAATAACTAATAGTATTAAACATCTTTTCATATATTTATTAGTGATCTGAAGTCCTGTTTTCTGGTGTATCTTGTCAAAACTTTAATTTGATTTTGTTTTTAAGTTTTCTTTTTTCTTATTGATGAGAAAATTCATATATTCATTTTAAGTTTAATTTTAAATGTTTTGTAATTTTTCAGGATTTTTTTCTTTGACCCATGTTTTATTTTGAAATGTTTTCCTCAATTTCCAAACATTTGGAAATTTTCTAGCTTAATTATGCTGTGTTAAAGATGCTTTTGATTTCAGCCCTTTGAAATTTATTAATATTTGCCTTATGGTCAAGCAACAGATCACTTTTGGTAAATACTCGTTTGTCTTTGAAATACGGGGGTGTAATCAGTAGTTGTTTTGTTTAATTTAATATGTGTCGATTAGTTCTAGTTGCCATTTGTTCACTTTTCTCTGTTTCACCAGTTAAAGGGAGGGGAGGGGTATGTGAAAATTTCAAAGTACAATTATGATTTTAATTGTAAGAATTTGTGTTTTCTACATATTTAGTTACATCATTGTGTGAATTAAAATTTAAGATTCTTTGGTCTTTGTGGTGAGTTGATTGATTTTTTCATCATTATGAAATATTCTTTTATCTTTAATATACCTTCCCTTAGAGTTAACTTGGTCTGATATTAATATAACAATACCAGCTTTCCTTTGGTTAGCAATTCCATGATATACTTTTTCTGGACCATTATTTTTAATATTTCTTTCTCTTCATACTTGTGTCTCTTATAAGCAGTACATAAGGTTTTCAATTAATTTAATTTGATAATCTTTATTATTAGATTGGAGTAATTAGTCCACTTTTAATGTCATTACTGATATACATGGATTTAAATCAACTATGTACTTGTCCTATCTGGGGTTTTTTATTCTATTTTATTTACTTTAACTTTCGTCACTTGATAGTTATTCATTTATTTAATATTTTCCATAATTACCTAAGATATTGTAGCATGCACACTTGACCTGAGAGTCTATTATAAATTAATACTTTTGCCATCTCAAAGATATTGTAAATACCTTAAATATTTAAATCCTAATTTTCCACATTTCATTCATGTTGTTATAAATCGCCATCCATATACATTTTAATCCTCATAAGATATTAATATTAAATATTCAATATCCTTTTATGTCTCCTCATTTATACTTTCTTGTGGGCATCATTCCTTTTGCATTTCTGTTCTTCTGTCTGGGATAATTTTCTTTCTTTTTTTTGAGACAGAGTTTCAGTATGTCACCTTCAGTAGAGTGCATCATAGCTCACAGCAACCTCAAACTCTTGGGCTAAAGCGATTCTCTTGCCTCAGCCTCCCAAGTAGCTGGGACTATAGGTGCACACCACGAAGCCTGGCTACTTTTTTTGTTGTTGTTGCAATTGTCATTGTTGTTTGGCTGGCCCGGGCTGGGTTCAAACCCGCCAGCCTGAGTGTATGTGGCTGGCACCCTGTCCACTGAGCTATGGGTGCTGCCTATCCGGGATAATTTTCTGACTGCCTGAAGAACTTCCTATTTCTTTCAGTGCAGATCTGCATGTACCAGAAATCCTTCATATTTAGATTTGTGAAATGTCTAAATAGTATCTCTTTTAATAACATTTTACTGAATTATAATTTGCCTCCATTATTGAAGAATACTGAGTAAAAAATAGTAAATACTATTTTCTTTCAGTAATCTAAAGATGTTACCTAATGAACTTTCAATAAATATCTTTGAAGTAATTCTTGTACAAAGTTTGTTAGTAAAATTAACTGAAAATAAAAGCTGACAAATGCTCTGAGATTTAAGATATCCATTTCTCATAAACAGAAAATATTGCCATTTTTATACAAAGTATGATAAAATTTGTCCTTATATTTACTGTTTCTTCTTCAGGCTTCCTATGGTTCATCCTACTTCTACTTTTTATAACCTTTAGAAAGAGTTGAATCCCTCTTCAAAATAATAGCTCTTAAAATATTTAAAGGTAACTATGTGTTCTTACTTCTCCCCCACATCAATCTGTTCTTCAGACTAGATAAGCCCTTTCTACTTCTGGGTTCCTCATGTATTTGGCCAAGTTCACTAATTATCTACGTACTTTACTCAGAAAGTCCTCTATTTGAGGGTGGCGCCTGTGGCTCAACGGACTAAAGCGCTGGTCCCATATGCTGGAGGTGGCAGGTTCAAACCCAGCACTGGCCAAAAACTGCAAAAAAAAAAAAAAAAGAAAGTGCTCGATTTGAGTGCCTGGAGCAAGCTGGTGATGACTGAATCAGTTGATGTCAGGTAATTTGCAACAATGTTCTATAGAAGATAATTCCCAAAACAGAATTCAATTCAACTGACTGATTTTGGCAATACATTTTGTGTAAATATAAACATGTAAATATGATTTCCATATTAAACTTTGAAATTTGCATAGGATGGAGGGAAGAAGGGAAGAAGAAAATAATATTGGCAAATAATTTTAAATTGTGTTCAATTTATTTTCCTATTTTATAAAAAAGATCTCCTTAAGTCTCACACTGTTGAATACTTTTGTTCAGTATAATAAACTCCATTTTTCAGTCAGGAGGCTATCATCTGAGAGAAAAAAATTTAAAGTTTATTAAGTGAGCATTTCCAATGGTAGCAGGCAAACAGAAAAGGTAAAAATTCAGTAAGGTAAAGCAACAAAATGTGATTTTATACATTTTTTGTCTGTATAGTGTATGTTTTGATAGCAGGAATGATTCATTTTCCTTCATTCAAACCTGTGCTCTGAATAAAGCTTCATAAAATGAACTGATGGTATTAGTTTTTGAAAAACCCATTTTATTTCCAAACTTTCATGAATATAGGTATATTAGAAAACAGAAAATGTTATCATTACATCCTTGCATAGGAGAGTATTAAAGACTAAAACACAAGAAGACTCTTCTCTCCGGGCTAACACAGCCTTGAAATACAATTATATAATGTGACAAACAAAAAATATGACTGAGTTTGAAATGAGAGGCATGTTAAAAAGGCTAGATGCAAATTGTTTTTTAGCATTTTCAAAGAGACCCAAGAGGGGGTGAAAAATTACAAAGGAAGTTATATTCTTGCATTTGTGCCCTCCAAATGCTGTCAAAATTCTTAATATCTAGACTTTATTTCTTCTTACTAGTGTGTTAGCATTCACACACAGAAAGAATGCTACTGGGCCACCGACATAAGGCTCTGGGCACCTCATTTGTGTGAGGGCAATGGTTCTGCGCGACCTCCTGTTGATGAAAGGATTGCAAATGTACTTTAGAAGAATCCACTATCCTATAACATTATGCGTTTTGGAATGGCATTGCAATTATATAAGGTTCTCGCCTATAAACAATTCAGAACACAGTAAACAGGTTTGTGTTATCATTGAAATAATTGAAATAATACTCCTCCTCTGGGAAGTAGGTAATGATAGTCTACTAGATATTTTTTTTTTTGAGACAGAGCCTCAAGCTGTCCCTCCCTCCTCTCCCCCTCAGAGTGCCCTAGAGTCACAGCTCACTGCAACCTCCAACTATTGGGCTTAAGAAATTCTCTTGCCTCAGTTTCCCAAGTAGTTGGGACTACAGGTGCCTGCCACAACGCCCAGCTACTTTTTGGTTGTAGTTGTCATTGTCATTTGGCAAGCCCAGGCCGGATTCGCACCCACTAGCTCTGGTGTATGTGGCTGGCGCCTTAGCCGCTTGAGCTATGGGCACTGAGCTAGCCTACTAGATTTTTTCAGAGACAAGAGGCCTGTCAATAAGGTCACTATCCTGGAAACTTTAAAGCAAGATCAGAGACTCAGCTAAGACAATTGGTTTACCGACTTGAGAAACTTTAAAAATTTCAAGACTCTTTCTTCCTCTGGTCAAGATGGAGTAGTTTACATTAGACTCAGAAAACCTATAAAAGCTGCAAAATATTTTTAAAATATATTATTTGAAGGGAACAGAGAGCTATCAAGGAAAACATAACTAAAAGGGGCCAAGATTCTACATAGAAGGGAGTAACAATGAGGTGAGCTCCACCTTCATTTCTACTTTTATCCCAGGAGCATTCAGCTATTAACAATCTACAAAATAGAGACAGAGAGGAAGTATTGGTTTGGGACTCACAGCCTTCTCACTATAACAGCTAGAAGGAAATCAGAGTTTGGGGTTGCCAAGATGGGAGGTACCCAAGAAGCCAC